>JAVYIG010004346.1:0-164909 GCA_035222895.1 Strongylocentrotus droebachiensis | reverse complement strand
CAACAAACCTTGTTGTCATGGGGGCGTGGTCCTTTTGGATTTGCCATGAAACATGATGCTAAGGCGAGGAACAGACCCGCGGCTCCACAAATTATATAACACCATCTCCAACCGAGGGTATTTGTCACGTTGACAAAAAGAAAGGAGACGCCAAATCCCAACGGGTTTCCGTATTCTGAAATACCAAAGACGATGGTGTGTACTTCCTGTCGGTAGAGGGTGCCAGAAACAAGAATTCAACTTTCAAATCGTCATTATTTTTTAGCGGAGGTGGAACAAAAAACAAAACAAAACAATAACAACAACAACGGCAGCGACGAACACAACAGTAACAACTGAAATAGGTCAATGTCCCGTGGGACTGGGACTGCATGACTTACGGTGTAGGCAAATTATGACATATTGCACAATATGGGAACATTTATACTGTTGACACTTGACAGTATTAATATGGATCCCCTAAAATTCCCCTTACTGTATTTTGGAGTGAAATACACCCAAGTAGTGGATTCCACTCCAAACGAAGTGATTCCTTATTAAACATGATGACTCCCATCAGTGGATTTCTACTGTACATTCATTGGGGAGAAGGCCTAAACTTTTCATAGCTTCCTTGCCAAGTAAACAAATCTGCACCAGACATGGAGTGGTGTACTGTGGTGTATGGTGGTCCTGAAGGGACCAGGCACGTAGCCACCCCCCCCCCCGTGGCCCCCCCCCCCAATTCCAAGATCGGTTGAACTTTTTTTTTACCCCTTTTTTGACCTCGATCGATTACGTGTATGTGCCCCCCCCCCCCCCCCCCCCCCCCCAAACATCAAACTCTGGCTACGTGCCTGGAAGGGACATCGCGAATAGACGAAATCGCGAATTATTGACGACGAAATTGACGAAATTGACGAAATTGACGATATCGTCAATTCCGTCAATTTTTTTTAAACGTCAATTTCGTCGTGAATTATTTGCGATAAAATTCACGACGTCGCCAATTTCGTCGTAAATGATTCGCGATGTCCCTTCAAGGCCACCATAGTGATGCCAGATGACAGACTCACTTACCGTTGGAAAGATATGGGCGAGGTAAGCAATTTTCAGCGATCGGAGAGGGCCGGCGCTGTAAAGAAAATGTACTCTCAAGTCAGAATTGAAAGAAGGAAAAAGTGATGGGACTTCCCCTTTATTTTCCCGTTGTCCCTCTGAGTCTTTATTCAAATTTGAATGATACATGTACATCTTTAGATCAAAGTGATTGTATTGTATTGTATTGTTTTTATTTTCCGTCAATTAAAAATAAATAAAATATATATACATTTACAATCATAAAGACAAACTAATAAAAGGAAGACGGAGGGATGGCCCTACTCAGCGATGTTACCATAAAAACGCTGTTTTACAGAGGGTTCCTATAGACATAAAAGACATGTAAATATATTAAAATATAGTACAGGAATAAGGAAAACTTACAACAACAACAAAATTACAATAGTGGCAAGAGCAAATTGGAGTTGATGGTAGGGTGGTGGTGGTGGTCAGGTATGATGGTGGTGGTGGTGGTGATGATGATGATGATGATGATGATGATGATGATTGTGGAGGCGGTAAGGGTGGTGATGGTAGGGTGGTGGTGGTGGTCAGGTATGATGGTGGTGGTGGTGATGATGATGATGATGATGATGATGATGATGATTGTGGAGGCGGTAAGGGTGGTGATGGTAGGGTGGTAGTGGTGGTCAGGTATGATGTGGTGGTGTTGATGATGATGATGATGATGATGATGATGATGATTGTGGAGGCGGTAAGGGTGGTGATGGTAGGGTGGTGGTGGTGGTCAGGTATGATGGTGGTGGTGGCAGTGATGATGATGATGATGATGATGATGATGATGATGATGATTGTGGAGGCGGTAAGGGTGGTGATGATAGGGTGGTGGTGGTGGTGGTGGTGATGATGATGATGATGATGATGATGATTGTGGAGGCGGTAAGGGTGGTGATGGTAGGGTGGTGGTGGTGGTCAGGTATGATGATGGTGGTGGTTGTGATGATGATGATGATGATGATGATGATGATGATGATGATTGTGGAGGCGGTAAGGGTGGTGATGATAGGGTGGTGGTGGTGGTCAGATATGATGGTGGTGGTGGTGGTGATGATGATGATGATTATTGTGGAGGCGGTAAGGGTGGTGATGTTAGAGTGGTGGTGGTGGTCAGATATGGTGGTGGTGGTGGTGGTGATGATGATGATGATGATGATGATGATTGTGGAGGCGGTAAGGGTGGTGATGGTAGGGTGGTGGTGGTGGTCAGGTATGATGGTGGTGTTGGTGCTGTTGATGATGATGATGATGATGATGATGATTGTGGAGGCGGTAAGGGTGGTGATGGTAGGGTGGTGGTGGTGGTCAGGTATGGTGGGGGTGGTGGGTGTGGTGGCGGTGGTGATGGAGGCAGTGCTTATTATGGTCATAGTGATGGTGTTGGTGGAAGTGGTGCGGCGGTGGTAAGGATAGTAGTGGGTAATTAATGATGGTGGTGGTGGTGACAGGGATAAAGTTGTGAACGTAGTCACGGTTATGGTGGTTGTGGTGGTGGTGGTTATGGTTATGGTGGGGGTAGTGGTGGCGGGAATGACTACATGATGGTGACAGTGGTGTATGCCTGTGTGTGTGTGTGGGGGGGGGTGGTAGAGTTGCTGTTGTTGCTGTCATGTTTTTGTTTTTAATTGTTATACATGACTACGGTGAGCGCTATTTTTTATATTGTGTGACCCCTTACAATATAATTACTTTTGTTTAGTTAAATAGGAAATGTAATAAATGATGTAAGGCTATTTTCTTACAATATGCCAAATAGGAACCGGAGCAAGGCAACGGCCCAGTAGTCGTTAACAAAGGCTGTAAGCAGGGTACAGAGTGTCCACAACACAGTAAACATTGCAATGGATAACGGTGCCCTTATGGAAAGTCCTTGAACCAAGCCTATAAGTGGCACCGTTGCAATTCCTTCTATGATGAGGTAAATTGGTCCAGCTAATACGTCATAGAGTGTACCTCGTCCCATGTACCGTACCCCACAAACATCTGGCAAGAAAAACGTGCTGTTTTCAGAACACCTTTTCAGAATAAAAAAATAAAAAATAAGAGAACATAAGAAGATGAGAATGTTTGAAAATGAGTGATTTGTTATTACTTCATAATGTTTGTTTCCATCGTACACGTTGGCCAAGCCTTAATTTTAAACATTTACCCCAAACAAATTAGGAAAATGTCAGGTATCTCAATTAAAGGGCAATCTAACTTTTGTAACATTTTGTGTTGTACGAAAAGAAAGAAATTCGACAAAACATAATAAGGAGTTATGAATGTTAGAAAGTTGCAATCTCTGAATCTATGTATGAATCAAAAGTAAGGAATTTACTTAGACGTATTTGGTAGAACTTTTTAATTTACTGTGCATTAAAATCTCTTCTATTTTCATATGTATATGCTTTCATAAAATTTGTCAAGTCCTTCATATTTTCGCTTTGTAAAGCAAAATATTGATCTACAATGTCACCATGTTTCATATGAAATAAATAGTTACAACACACCTATTCATTGTTATGTTAACTCTGTCATGAGTTGTCTTTTCCCCCTTTAAATCAATGGAAGAAGAATTCTGTATTACAATGACAGACGAATAAATAAGTTCCTTTAAATTCGATCCTACCTTCCTGCCTCAGCGCACAATTCCTCCCCGGTCATGTTGAGATCACCAATATAGTCACATGCTGCTGTTCCGTTGATCACCTGACATTCTGTTTCTCCGAACTTTAATTCTTCAGCCATTCCAAATATTGTTACAACAAGAAGGTACCTGATTATATAAGGGTTCGTGAATTAACATTCCAAATAAGAAAAAAAATTAAAAAAAACGGTGCTTATAAAGCGCTTACCACCGAAGTCTCTAAGCGCTATAACAAACAAAATACAATGATAAACAATTACATACAAATTATCAAACAGAACAACAAAAGTGAAAATAAATCTACAAATTACAATACATATGAAATATACATCAATGTGAACAGAGTAAGTTAATCATCAAAAGCAAATTTGAATAAATGTGTCTTAATGCCCATCTGTACTAGTTCGGCTAGGAGTGATTAGACCAACCAGGAAGGTCACTGACAGGTGGCTATCTCATCAACTCAGCTCTGAATTAACATAAGAAAAAGAGGATCTATAGGGGACCAATGGTCACCGATTAGGCATTGTCTTCTATATAGAGGGAGCAAGTAGCTACAAGTAGTACAGTGGGCCTTTAAGACAAGTTTTTACTTGGTTAACAGTTTGACAGTTTTTTAACATTTAAAGGTACTTTCTTCCAAAGTTCAAACACCCTACAGCATCGTTCAATGACAATGATATCGGTCAATAAAACTGATTGGTATATCCGTGATAGTTTAATTTTAATATCGTTTTATTTAACACTGTGAACATATTTCACCTAGTAACTGTTCATCAAGATGTCTGTGTATAATATTTGTTTCTTCTTCCATTCAGCATGATACATAATATTCAGGATTATGTCAATGATAGGTCTTTATAAATCTGAGCTACTTTGTACGAAGCTCTTTTTATTCTTTCCTTTCGAGAGTTGTTGATATCTGAATAGCAACATGCCAATAGCTATAATTGTTTGGGTATAATTTATACAAGCTCACAAATTGCTAATTGTGTGTCATGAGAAAAAGAGAGAGAGAGAGAGAGAAATTCCTCTTGCCAATGAATAATTGTGTGGTACCGCAGTCACACCAAAAGACCGACTCCGAACCCACTCCGAAGCCACTCCGAACCCACTCCGAAGCCACTCCGAACCCACTCCGAACCCACTCCGAACCCACTCCGAATCCACTCCGAACCCACTCCGAACCAACCAATTCATAAGCATTCGTGGTAATGTGATTGTTTGTTCGGTCCGTTGTCGGTCTGGCGTCGGTCTCGTCGATATGAATGGGGTATAAGGAAATCAAACTTACTCCTGAGTAGATTGCATCACGGTAATAAGCGTGACGATAATCAACCCAAAGACCCTCCATCCTAGACCCACCACCGTCTCATCGTCGCGATCGTCGGCCTTCGTTCTCCTGATCGTCAACACTTCGCAATTTTCACCGACATCGTCGCCCTCATCGATCATGATATCATCTATGGCGTGATTACATGGAAATCGCCAAACAGCTGGTATTGGAGAAAATGATGTTTGAAATAATATTGCCTCACAGAAATAACGCCTTTCTGGCTCACAACACGTTCACATTTGTGTTCAGCAATACAAACTGAGGCTCCGAGCAATAAGTATACGACAAAAGCCTTACTAGAAACAATAATCTTTACGGTTCAACAGGAAAAGGCAGGGGCGGCTTTATTATGTGGTGTCTTTTATGTAGATGCATACACGTCCTTTTCTTTTTGTAGTTAAATTGTTTTAGATGTGGGATATAAAGCAAATAATCACCTTTTGGTTTCAGGCGATAGCAAACTATCACTTCCTCGTCGATCAGAATGTATAAGCTATCTTTCCTCAGCTTCGCTTCGGAAAGATAGCTTCATCCAGATCGCCTCGATAGTGATAGTTTGTCCCATCACCTTCACCAACGGTAGTTATTTGCTTACCATTACCCTCGTAGTCGATTAATAATTTGCTTACTATACACATATAGCAGTAGTTATCCTAGATTCAGCTGATTGGTAATGTTAATTGTAAACATGTCATCAATATTCTTACCACCCCCTCCCCCCTCTCTCTTTCTCTCTCTCTCTGCAGTTTCCAACCATCATAGTTTTGCACCAGCCGGCTCTTCCAAACTTACTGTACAACGAGAGAGTTGTCGCGAAACACAAGCTAATCGAACAGCTTTTCAATGCATTGAACTCATACAAAATAATTGTTGTCAAACTACATGGAATGACCAAACTTTTACTGTGACCATACACTTTATCATAGTCGGTGAAATATACAGCATATTCTATACTTACCAGTTTGCAGACTTACATAATTTCTTACGACGATAAAAACCTCACTAACCTTAATTTCAGCATTTGTTATATCGATCTTGTTCATTTAAATCAATCAGAACACCAGAGAGTATCACTGGAAGTACATTTATATTGAACATTTATTGGAAGGTACATGTATAAAACGTAGGAAAATGACCACTCAGGGTCTCGCTTCATCGATACAGGACAATGGTAATTTCTCTCCATCGCTCTGTGGCCTTTGCTTTTGTTCTGTCCTTTTAAAGTCTGAAATGTTGTCTGCTTATTTTTTGCTTCGATCGCTCTGCTTTGTCCTCTCTCCCTCTTTATCTTATATAGCGCACCTATCGACCTTACAAGGTCCTAAAGGCGCTCCAACATTACCCGGCTATGCTAGGCTGCCGATTTCGACGCTCACAGCATTCTGGTGGTTTATAATTATATAGTTTCAAGGCACACTCTCTTTTCAGTCGTACAATAATGCGTAATAATGTAACTGTGATACAATGTAGACTGCCCATATAGCTCGTCAGGACACAGCCAGAGACGGTCAGAGTTAGGCTACCTCACTAACCTCAGACATTTTGACTGTCCTCATTCGTATAATTTTGCGTTAACTGTAATACAATTTATGTAAGAGTTCAAATTAAACTCATTCCTACTTGTATTTGTCACAGTTACTATTTGTTTCTCTAGTCTTTTCCATGCATATTCATTTCACATCATTTGCATATTCATTTCATCCATTCATCTCCACCACATACCAACTCTTAAAAAAGGTTGTATGTTCTCTTCTCATTTACATATTTCCACTTCTTATTTATCATTGGTTCTCTTCTCCTTTTCCTTATGAATATTCAGTTTTATTCTTAAATCCTATTTTGCTATTGGTTGATAATATATTTTTAATTTGAATATTCTTTGCATGAGGCTGCACATGGACAGCGTGCTACATGTACAATAAAACACATGCGGAGCTTGACTGGACTTAATTACACTGTGTGAGATATTAATTTGGAGCTCTGTTACCTTTATAAGTTAGAGACTAAGGAGAGAGGATTTGTGAGTTGGGCAGTGGGCAGTGGTTTGTATGATTGGTGTTTAATGCAGTGATTGATTGGCAAGAGATTAATTATTAGTTTACACTACGTTATAAGACTACATATTCTACTACACCCCTTGGGCTCTGTTCATGACAGTCACAGCCAGAGACTGAAAGAGTTAGGCTCAGCTCAAAACTCAACTGTATTGTTATTAGAGTGTCAAATTAGAGTCTGCGCCTGCAAACTAACAGTGGCTAGACTATAATACCTTGGTCAGACCGCCAAATCGACCATATAACCGACTCCACACGTACGGATCCCTTTAATGCTCGGTCTGGTGTCGGTCTGGTCCGTTGGTATGACTGCGGTTTCAGAGAGCTTATGAGTATAAATTTCTATGATATAAGAAAAAGAGAAAGGGAATTGAGGAAATAGGAGACAAAAGGAGGATAGAAAGAAGGATAAAGGTAAAAATGAAAATCAATAAAGGTGAATGGAAGGTGAATACCGAAAGGGTAAAGGAGTCCTTTTGTTGACTATCATAGCTTGCAGGCGCGCGGTTCGATAGAAAAATACATTCGGGTGAGCTTGGTGGTGGTGGGGGGGGGGGGGGGGGGGGGGTAATTATTAAGGTTCATTTTAACAAGTATCATGCTAGAAGAGGGTGCATATATTTATAAAAAAAATATTTGAATTGACAAAGAGTTCATGACCCTATATCTGTTGTGAAAATTTATTGACAATTTATTTATTTTTACCCTTGAAATTAATGAACGGTTATAACATATTTGTGATTCATCACATATTATTCTTTCATTTCCATCATAGATGTTTAAAGATGTTTTCGGTAAATTGTGGAATAGTCTTGGGTCCGAAATAAAGAATCAACCTTCCTTATCTAGTTTTTTTTTAAATATAGAAATCCAATCTTATTAAATCATACACCCTCTGAGTCTGTAAAGCGGTACGTTTGCATTGTTTTTTTCTCTTTCTTCCTGTTGTACCACTTATTAAGTGGCACTTAATGTATATTTAATTACTCATATAGTTTAGGGACAAGCCTTTGATAGGCCTTTGGCCTTTGTTTGTCCCCTCACATTTTGATATTTTTGTTCTTTTCTGTTATTTGATGGAATTGCCCTTATGGAACAATCACTGTGTTACCACATATTGAACCACAATGTGTACCACATAGCCAAACACAGTGTGATACCACAGCGTGCTACCACATGTGGGCCACATGTGATTTTAGGACGTGTGCTAACGCTGTGGTGAACTATGTGGAACGTACCACATTGTAGTAGACTATGTGGTTGATATACCACAGTGTGTTATGACACAGTGTTACCATATAGACGAGCAAAACTGTGGTACGCACCACATAGAGCACCACAGCGTTAACACACGTCCCAAAATCACATGTGGCCCACATGTGGTAGCACGCTCTTGGACCAACCACATAATCACCACATAGTCTACCACATAGTCTAACACACTGTGGCACATACCGCATTGTCTGTGCTGTGGCATCCACCTCATAGTATACCACACCCTCCAGATGAAAATTTTAATTAGTAATTAACGCTTTAAGTAGCAATTATACTACTTAATCTTGCCTAGGGCAACAAGTAACACAGTCTGGTTTACCCGGTTCATCTGTAATTTCTAATGTAATGGCATTGGTTATATGTCTCGTGTCACATGATTTCCATATACTTTTATTTTATTCAATATATTTTAGTTCATAGTAAGATTTCCCTAACTCATGTTTAATTAAATGTAATTTTAAAAAAAGTGGTGAAACGTCCTAATAATTAGCAATTTTTAGTTTGTAGTATTTTCGAAATAAATATATAACTAAATCATCAGTAATTAAGAAATATGCTTTAAATTCAGATCAATAATAAAAACATAGATCTGCACGCACCCCATATTCATTATGCAAATTAACTGGTGTCAACTGATTCAACTAAACATATGCCTACGGACCAGTTTTCAACTGGTTCAACTGGAAATAAGCCTACAGACCAGTTATCAACTGGTGCAACTAGAAATATGCCCACAGACCAGTTTTCAACCGGTGCAACTGAAAATATGCCCACAGACCAGTTATCAACTGGTGCAACTAGAAATATGCCCACAGACCAGTTTTCAACCGGTGCAACTGAAAATATGCCCACAGACCAGTTATCAACTGGTGCAACTAGAAATATGCCCACAGACCAGTTTTCAACTGGTGCAACTGGAAATATGCAACTAGACCAGTTATCAACTGGTGCAACTGGTCATGAAGGACTGGTTCCAGTTAAATGAAATGCAGTCGACCAAATATCCGCTTGATATGCATTATACGGACCAGTTAGAATCAACTGGAACAAGTTGCCGTCAACTGGGAACCAGTTTAATTTATAACTGGAACCAGTTGGAAATTTGAACTGGTGGTAACTGGTTTTTCCTTATGGGCTGCCAGCCATACGACGACATGTACAGGTATAACTATATGAGACTCTGTGGCAAGTGTGTGATTAAGTAATTTAGGAATATCGCTCTGTGGGAATTACCCTCTGAACAAACAATTTTCACATAGTTTAAAATGCTGGGAGAAACCAAATTATGACATAAATATGATCAGTATTTACTCTTATGACACACTGTTATAAACATGTGGCACTGTGTGATAAATATATACGAATATGTGAATATTACGTTATGGTGAACCACATGATCTAAAAATCTCACACTGAAAATAAACTGTGAACACAGAGTTTACACATAGTGATACATACCATATTATGGTAAATATGTGTCACAATGTGTTAAATATGTACGACTATGTGGTAAACCACATGATCTAAACCCCACACTGTGACAATACTATGAACACCGAGTTTACACAAAGTTCAGTACATACCACACTGTGGTAAATATGTGTCACTCTGTGTTAAATATGTACCATATGTACGACTGTGTGGTAAATCACATGATCTGAACCCCACATTGTGACAATACTATGAACACAGAGTTTACACATAGTTCAGTACATACCACACTGTGGTAAATATGTGTCACTCTATGTGAATATGTACGACTATGTGGTAAACCACATGATCTGAACCCCACACTGACAATAGTGTGAACACCAAGTTTACACATAGTTCAGTACATATACCACTAAGCGATTCCAGAACAGTGCTCTTCCCAATCTCACACGTATGTTAAACTTTCACTATGCAAATCCAAGCTTATACTTGCAATCTTGTGTTATTTTTAACAGTGGGGCAATATCAATCAGTATTTTAAATTCCATATATATTTTACTACCTATCAAATTTAAAATTATGCTTGTATAAATTATATTTAATTCCAATTTTCCTGATCTCATGTTGTTATTTTATACTTGCATTGTATTTACCTGCACTGTGAAAGTATGTACAATTCAGTCTATGACTGCCATTCATGTCTTTATGTGGATACTATGTGGTAAACCACACGGTCTGAAACTCCACACTGTGACAACAATGTGAACACATAATGTCCACACAGTGTACACATAGTTGACTTTGTAAACATAGTGTGGCAACACTGTATGATGGTGACTTTGTATTGTGTATGTGCGGTTTTTTATCAAATGTACAAATAAAATGAATTGAATTGAATATAATTGAATATATATCACACACATTTGTGCACCTTTGACATTTTGATTCTTTGTGTATGTATGTTGATTTCTCGACGTTGTACATGCAATAACACTCGAGGTCCTCGATCAAAGTTTGAAGTCTGAAATAGAT
Organism: Strongylocentrotus droebachiensis; assembly: GCA_035222895.1. Taxonomy (NCBI): domain Eukaryota; kingdom Metazoa; phylum Echinodermata; class Echinoidea; order Camarodonta; family Strongylocentrotidae; genus Strongylocentrotus; species Strongylocentrotus droebachiensis. The sequence goes on along the minus strand of JAVYIG010004346.1, from coordinate 154,054 downwards.
CTACGTATACCCTGTGCCAAACTCACCCTACGGTCAAACAGTGAAAACATGGGATTGATTTGAGAACCTGATTCGAGGACAGAATTGCCCAAATTCCAGGGCATCCTGGAACCTGGAATTTCAATTTAGTGCAAAAATGAGGCAAAGAGGTTAATTTAATTATTACATAAATGATGTATATTTACGAAACATAGTATGCTAGAGATACAAATTAAAAGGTTCGATTTGAATCTTCGTGCAGCAAGTTTAAATTACATGTTGTACGCTTCAATTCTTGTATGTGCATAACATATTTTGAAGACGATGATAAATGTATACAAAATGGTCATATATATAAAAGGTAGATTTATAATATATATATTATATAATAGGTTGTAAATCAGGATTTAAATGAATACAGAAGATTCAGGTTTTGTTTAATGAAGAGCCTGAAGTTGTATGGATGCCAGCGTAAATGACAATGTTGCACTATGTAGGTCATCACCAGGTCAAACTGCATGTATACAGTGTGAGTCAAAACAAGTTTAGGCCTACACCTAGAAAATTGCTAATTATTAAAAAAATTATCTATGCGCAGTAAATTATTATACATCTTATGAAAGAGTGTTTTATACCGAATCATTTCGTATCATTTTTGTGTGGTATGTGTCCACGCTTGGAGGAACAGGAGGGTGTATGCGAGAGTGCAAAAATCGGCTTGCGCCAAAGTTGCTTATGTGATGTTTAAATAAAACTATATGATAATGAAAACCAACTGAACTGAACTGGATTTCGGGTATTAATTCGGTCATTGCACATCCACATAACATCCCTAACAAAATTAATCATGCCACACATATCAACTATAAATATCAACCAACATTTGTGCGCGCGTGTGTGTGTGAATTTGCTTCTGCAATGCATCTCATTTGATACATTCAATTCATTCTCTCACTTTAATCCCAATATATCGCATACTGTAGGCATCACTTTGGCGCAAGTCGATTTTTGCACTCTCGCAAACAATGCCTCCTGTTCATCCAAGCGTGAACACATACCACTCAAAAATGATACCAAGTGATTTGAGATAAAACGCTCTTTCATTAGATGTATAATAATTTACTGTTCATAGATGATTTTTAAAATGATTAGCAATTTTCTAGGTGTAAACTTTTTTTTGACTCACACGGTAGTTTAAGCCCATCCAGTCACTTTTTAGACATAAAATAAAGTTGATAGCGAATGGTATGTTGATTGATGTCAAGCTGTTGGATATTTCATTTATCTAGATGTTTATGACAAGAAATGTAATTTAGCTCTCTGAGTCTGCATGGGTTTCTAGAAAAATGTCAGAACGGCTCAACATATCAAATATTACTGCCTTGAGAGGAGAATTATTGTTGCGTCCATGTTTATTAGTAATACTTCATTTAAGTTTATACACAAATTACAGAAATTGTTGATACAGTAGCTAATGTCTGGATAGATTATAACTTATGTTATCAACCACATGAATACTTATGATGCTTTCATTAAATTTGTGTCTTATTGATACAGTTTTAACCGAGTGAAATGAACGGAACAACTGATGCGAGCTGTTCAACAATGCTCCTGTCTAATGTTTATTTTCTCCGGCCTCGAATGCAGTATACTGTCATTTTATCCAAGTAAAACGTTTGGCAACCAGACGTCATCATTTGGGATAGCGGAAGCCAGACCAAAGTTTGTTTGTTTGTTTTATTTCCGAAAATCATCACAAAAAACAATAAAACAATATAACAAAATCAAAGACTTATATAACAATGATAGAATGATAAAACGGTTGGATAGTCCATTTCAGAGCCATTAACCTAATGGCTCTGTTCTTCCATGGAGTCCAAAGTTCATTCTAACAACACAAAGGAGGCGTGTTTACCTAAAATGCACTAACTCGTCTATGTGATTCATATACGTATAAGATTACTGACATACAGTCATTGCGTCGAGGGGCGATGAGGCCATCTTACACAAAACTCATATTTTGGAGCGTTGTAATACACCCTATATGCACGCTGATCATTGAACATAGAATTGAGTATGGCTCGGGCAAGTTCTGCATGGCTTTATTTCACACTAATCTGTCTTCGATCTACCTGTGAGTTGCTATCTAAGCAGCGCATTGATTCGTTTTAGAAAAGGAGATTATTCAGTCCGTAATACACGATGGCAAGCCTCTTCGACGCACTGGGATTCAAGTGCGAGGAATGCGGCAATGATGGTGTTGACGAAACACAAGGGTACAAAGTTGTTGAACAACGCCATTTATGTCCAACATGTGCTCGCAATCTGGCCAGCGCCATTCTGGCTGATATGTCCCATGGAGCTTTAAAATGGCCGTGTCCACAACACGAGCGCAAGGAAGTGGAACTGCTCTGCTGCAAATGCAATGTGGCACTGTGTCACACATGTGCCTTAACGTCTCACCATGGGCATCAGATGCAAGACATTGAGAAGTTCTTCGCTGAGAAGAGAGAAATCGTGAAAAAAGATGTCGAAGAGATTTCAGCGAAGCAGAACGAGACGCAGAGCTTTCTGGACAAGATAGAGAGTTGTTCGCGGGAGATGGATGGTCACTTCATAGACATCAAGGAAAAGGTATCCGTCACATTCCAGACGAAGTCACAAGACCAAAAGGAACGAAACACTGTACAAGTGGCCAAAGTAAACGCAGAGGCAGAAGAGCTCATAAAACAGATCAATGAAAAGCGTCAAATGGAGCTTGCAGAAATTAATGAACAATACGATAACGAGCATGAAACACTAGTGAAAGACCGAGACACAGTTCTTGCAGAGTTGAAAGTTATCATAGACATTGTTTATCGAATGACTTCAGAAGCTAAAGCATCGGCAGAGACCACATGTGAGGAGTTAGAGAGCACAGCTGCAGTCGCAAAATCCATCATGGTCGATTGCGACGGGAAAACCTTCCACAAGAAAGTCGCCAAGTATCACGAGTTGGGTATGGACAAGTTACCATGTTTAGATCACGATCATCTGGATAAGCTATCAAAAGTGGCAAAGAAGATACGTTTCAAGAGGGTGGATGACGAACAAAAGATTGGAATCTTGACCGGGAAGAACGCTTCCTTTGAGATGGTCAAGACGGCGAATATTTCTTCAGATATCCAGGAGCCATTTCTTCTAGGGGCGATAGATGAGCAGACAGTAGTCTTTCGGAACGGCAACGGATCGGCACTGTACTCAATAAACGTAGAGTCCGGGTCCATGGAAACATTGTTGACCGACAGGAAGACTAGAGGCATTTGGGATTTAGCGGTCCTCCCTGACAAGGGTTTTGTTTACAGTGATTACAACGCCGGTTTGCTGCAGATCTGTGACAGAGACGGAAACGATGAAAGGTCTTTAGCTTTACCTGACGATGAATCGCGGTTTGCCTTTCTAACTGTAGACAGGAAGGGTAAACTTCTCGCTGCTAGCCACAGCAGTGGCGAGATTCATGTGATCGACCCTAAGACAGGGTCTCATCTTCGCACGATCAATGATATAGAATGCAAACCAATGATGGGTTGCGGGACACTTACAAATGGGGATATCATCATTCGCTCTGGAAACTCGGATATTTGCAGAATCTTTCGAGCGACTGGAGAAGTCAAGATGAAATTTCCACTGGCCGACTGGAGCAGACGACTTAATTTTCATGTCGGTGCAGATGACATGATCTACGTTACATATCGTACGGGATTGAACCAAGATTACATTGGCTTTGTGAGTCTCCTCTCCCCTAACGGCGATATGCGGAGAGAAAAGGTCATCGAGTTTCCAACGTCGTATCTCTATCGCTATCATCCGAGATGCGTCGTTCCTGTTCCCGGGTCTGTCATCATCCTAAATGGAAATGCCCTCCTTATTTATAAGGAAATACCTGGAGTCTATGATCTTCTAAATTGATCAGACAGTGTGCTTGCAGGAGGGACGGTCAAGGATTCATGCAGGGTGAGGGGCCAAAAAGTTCAGGGAAAAGAATAGGTTTTTAACATTATTACTTTGGGTATATCATAAGTGCCGGTGCACAAGAAGATGGCACATTTCATTTTAAAACTTAAGGTGTGGTTATGTTATTTCAGATAAATTTGCGATCAAGACCCCTCTTTCTTACTTCACCACTACCTTCAGATTTTATTTCTGACCCCAAGATCATGCAGGCATGTTGATCCTGGAGTTATGGCGAAGTTGCAAAATAATTAAACCCACCTCCAATAGTACGATATTTGAGTGAAGAAATTTTCCCATCAATGGTTAGGCACTACTCTCCATTATTGCATAAGTCCTCAAGCAAATGACTGATATTCGAGTTAAAAAGTTCATTATTTACTTTTAAAAAGTTGTATATTTGTAATAGATTTGAATATACATGTACTATATACAAGGTTAGATGTCACGACTAACTGAAATTAATTTGTCAAAACAACAATTATTTCTTTAACAGACGTGATAGTATTAATGAAAGTAACTGAATCATTATTACGCAGCAATGTATATATTCCATCGCTAAGGGAACCATGATAACAAATTTGCTACATCATGTAGCTAATAATATATTTTGTAACAAAGTGACGAGACAATTTTGTTTGCGCTTCTGTTTAATTGACCTTGTCAAATTTGAGCTGCGGCTATCCCGCGATGATATAAAGTTGAAACTTGCGAACCTTATTAGAAACGTTACTGCCTTCTTTCGTATTACGTTAGTAATAAGAAAAGAAAACAAATCAGTTAATACCGTAAGCTGTTTACCAATGTTCGAAAATATCATGTCAGTGATAATTTTGTTATTATATGCATAGACGATTTTACATGTATAGCTCAAACAAATCTTAAAGAATTAAAAACATGAAAAGGTGTTATAGAAGTGGCATGATCGAGTGGTTTAATCACTTGACTGGAAATGCAAAGGTCATGGGTTCGAGCCTCGGCTAGGCACTTATGTCATTGAGCAAAACATTTCATCTATATTGCTCCGCTCCACTCAGGTGCTAAATGGGTACCCAGTAGGATACGAGAGTCAGTGTGATTGGATGAGTATGTGCGCGGCCGCAAAAAGTCGACTCGCTGGAATGCTCCCTAGAGGAGAATTATTGTTACATCCATGTTTATTATTAACACTTCATTTAATATACACTAAATACAGAAATAGTTTAGCAGTAGCTAATGTTTGAATATATTATAACTGATGTTATTAACCACATATACCATGGCAGGCGCGTACGCAGGATTTTTTCAAGGGGGGGGGGGGGGGTTTTAACATTTATAAATCGGTCCAAAAAAATCGCAACGACTCAGCCGACCGCTGAATAAGCGGGGGGGGGGGGGGGGGGGGGGGGGGGGGGGGGGGGGGGGGGTAAGAGGACACTTTTTTTTTTTTTTTTGGTCTCGAAATTTGGAAATTTGACATTTTGACCCGTTGGGGGGGGGGGGGGTAAGGTCACCTTTTTTAGGTCGGTCATGGGAATAACTTTTTTTTTTTTTAATAAATAATTAAAAAGAAAAAAAAGAAAAAAAAATCCAAAAGGGGGGATTTTAGGGGCTTTTGGGGGGTGTTTACACACAAAAAATTAACAAAGGGGGGGGGTGGGTTTAACCCCCCAAACCCCCCCCCCCCTGCGTACGCGCCTGTACCATGGCATTTGTTTTGAAATGTATTTAAGGATGTTCACATATCTATGCATGTACACGTTTTCTTAAATGGAAATGCATTTTCAACCTGAATGACAAGAGTTGGGAAACATTGTTTCTTTGGATTTAATTATACCATTTTATGTGGGCTTACGATCGTTTTGCAACGCATCACTTCCTGCTATATACGAACGATCTACTGTTTAAAATGAATGTAGTCCCTCCCTGCTATATACGAACGATCTACTGTTTAAAAAGAATGTAGTCCCTCCCTGCTATATACGAACGATCTACTGTTTAAAAAGAATGTAGTCCCAAGAAAAGAATGTACTGCATTTTGTAATGAACAGCTCGAAAGAGTTATACATCTGCTATGTGATTGTACGCATGTTAAACATATTTGGGATAGGTTAGAGTGCAGTGACGATTTCTCAATTTAATTGTGAAGTCAAGAAATTACTGATGTAATTTCATTTGTTACCGGGTAAAATCGACTCTAACGCAATCTTGTATTTAAGACACGGTTAATTCTAAAGAAGATACAGGTGTATTTCCAAGACACGGACGGTATTTTATCATGTAAATAATTTTATTCTTGGTTACGGAAAATAACCAATTAGAACTCGCCCTTTTAGGGCGGTTCTGTGGGTTAACTCCTAGGTTCGATAACATTTAGCTCAGAGCATATAGCAGTAACCCGATTATCGATACATTATCAGCTACGCTTAGTGAATTATTTGGTTACATCTTTCTCCACGGGGATTCGAACCAATTTCTCCTCGAGATCTTCGGCATAGCTCCCAACAGCTACCACCTTTCGTAGTCTGTCTGGGCAGGTTCACTCTTGTGTAGAGTAGGAGAAAGGGGTGTTTTCTGATAGCTGCTTTGTAACTCATCTCTAAGTTTTTTCCTGGTACTTATCGGGTATGCTCTGTAATTTAGGATTGCCATTTTTAGCGAAAGAGACAAGTTATAAGTGGTTTCTTGACAAAGGTTTTGGACTTAAGTAATGATGCTAAATATGTTTGTAGACGACTTTATTTTCATTCATTAAAACATTGACCTACTACAAATGGACACTGAACGGTACCATAATACATTCATCCACCTGACTCTGTCAAAAGTATCATAATGACATTCCAAACATGCTTCCAAGCTTTGATCTCATCACGACCACCGCCAGTCAGCAATAACCCCCCCCCCCCCCCCCCCCACTCCGGGAACGGTGGGACCGCATGCGTGTTCCCAAAATCCCGGCTCGTAACAAAGAAAAAGATCTACCCGTATTGACATTACACACCGGACTTGTGCTGAAAGGGGGGGGGGGGGGGTGCTGGGAACACGCATATGCGTACTCTAAATAACACTGAGTGTGGGGGGGGGGGAATCAAAAACTTTGCCTTGAAGAATCTACAAAATGCCCGCGCAAAAGAAACTGAATCGCTTAAAATCACGTACATGTATATGCTTGTGCAGTTATGGCGTAAATATGAGTATTGACGTAAGGACGTTTTTAATAGGAAATTAGAAGTAGTTTACAAGAAAAACCTGTAAATTCGGCTGTAACACAATGATTTTAAACTTCATTTTAAAACTTATCCTCTCCATTTCCAAGGAATAGAAGGTAATAGGACAGTAAAGAATATGTATATTTTTTCAAAGTTTGGCAAGTCCAGAGGAGTATGTTCACCAGTGTCCACTTCTTTAATAATCAATCTAATATCACACAAATTGTCATAATTTGGGGTTCACTGCTCCTCTAACTGGTCTTAAATCACGATACTTTTCATGAATCTACACTCTGGACCCTGGCCCAGCGAAAAGAATCTGAAGAAATGTAAAAGTTCTTTTGTCTGTAATGTTGCGTGATTACATCATAATCAACATTGTCGAGTCAAATGAATGTCCTCCTCAACATACAGGTTATCAGGTGGCGGTGGTCATGATGTGATCAAAGAAACACTCTCATTATTAGTCCATCTGTAGTAGGGTCCATGATTAAAAGATCATTATATGTCATTATATGAAAACGAAAATAGTAATGTCTTTGAATTTTAGCGATATTCAGTTGTCAATATTGTAAATTTCCTTTCCGTTGTGTTTTCATAGTCGTGAGAGTGGACATCAGTATTCGTCCTTGACAATTGTGAAAAATCATTCTTGTCGAATTTCTCGAGAATATATACTTGTATTTCTTGTTTAAGAAATGCCACTAAATAGTTATTACATTTTTAATACCATTATTATGAGATATGAAATGTTATGCTGTTATACATTTTTGGAGGTCGTTTTACCTTGTTTGACGATGAAAGTTTGCGTAGGTGTATTTCGGACAAACTATGTCTATTTTATTTTGGTAACAATAGGTTGAACTGGTCGAGATTTACATCGTCGCCGAGTTCCTTTTACCAGTATCGACAATTTCCACCATGGGTCTTCGCTCCTAGACTGCATGTAGTTCGTCGAGGTTCAGGACGCCGAACATTTTAGCCTCTCTGAAGCAGAACACTGACAGTCGTCAAACCCCATATCGCCACGTATTTTCCGTCGACAAGTCTCCGCAGCGTTTTTTAAAGACATTGAAGTTTGATATCCTATTATTTATATCTCATATATTCTCCAATCAAAAGTCTATTCTATTTTTATTCAGGCAAATCGGAATACCTTTGTTTGTTTGAACTAATAAGTTTAAGGAATACGTGAAGGAATATATACATTGGTACTTTGGTACTGCGTTCGTCGATAAATTTATTGACCAGTCAGGCTTTTCTTAGCTTATAATTACAGACATCTTCACTTTGTAAAAAAAGAAACCAGTTCAATTGCTGAACCATAAATTGAATTCACTGAACTGTTATTATTTCGTTTCCAAGTGCTCATTTATTTTTAGAAAAAGGAAAAGAAAGAAAACAAAGGAAAGAGAGGAAAAGAAAGGAAAGAGAAGAGAAGAAAAAAAAGAGGGAGGGGAGGAATAAAAGGAAAAGAAAGAAAAGAAAGAAAAGGAGAAAAGGAAAAAAAGAAAAAAACAGAGAAAAAGAAAAAAACAAGAGAAACTGGGGATGAAGGAGAGGAGAGAGAGAGTGGGTTGTTGGGTGGAGTCGTCACGTCGAGGGAGCAAGAAAGACACGCATTAATATGTTGCTGTGTCGGATCAGCTGTGTCGGTATTCTTGCTCGATCCTCGTGTACTACAGTATATCAATGCAGAAGTTTGTGAGATGTATAATGTCGGTCGGCCGACAAGTTTGTTTCCCTACGAACTGTGACTTTTTATCCGCTGTGACGACTTCGAGAGAGACTTCAACTATTAATAATACTTGTATTTTCACGAAGTTTCACTTTCCTACAATATAAGCTAAAGAAATTAGAGTTTTTCGGGGAAACTAAATTCAAACAAGGATTAAGAGTAAAGAACGGTATAACAAACCGTCTTTTTTCTCTATTATTTAAATGAAACGCCAAAGCTTCTGGGCTTCGCGTGGGAGGGGGAAACTTCATTCAAACAAGGATTAAGAGTCGAGAACGGTACAACGAATCGTCTTCCCTTTCTCTAATAATTTAAGGAAACTTTAAACCCTAATAAGGCCGGGCTATTTGAGGTCTTAATACCGCCGGGGGGGGGGGGGATTATGGCCCTCCCCCTCAAGATCTCGGCCGTGAAACGGCTGAAGGCCGCGAAAATGTGCACGCATGTCAAGTGAAGTGTATAAAATACTATGGTAAATTTAAATTTTACAAAAAAAATCACTTATTTGCATATTTATGGTAATTTATGCAAATAAGGTCATAAAGTTCACATTTTACCCATAAATCATATATTCTTCATATCTAAACATTAGTTTTCACTACATGTATACTTTATACCATTTGGAATAATAATACCAACAAAAAAAATTGGAAGAGCGGCGTTATTCCTTATGTTATCTATTGATTTGATAATTTCTTATGTAGCCTATTTTTTTATTTATTTTTATTTATGTATTTTATTGTTTTTTTTTGTTATATTTTAATTTTAACTATAATTCAACTATTTTGAACCCCAAAATAAACACCCAAACTATAAACAAGACCAAATAACCAATGTGTTATTTCTTTTTGGGAAAAATGGGATTTCCATATGTTTTGTACACAAATCACGAAAATGCGCGATTTTCGGGCTGACATGCAAAGACAAAAGGTCACGTGACTTTGTAACGGTAGGTCCAATTTTCAAAAAAAATATTTCAAAAGAAGCGCAAGACTCGAAAGAAAAAAGTCTGCGAGCGGCGGGGCGCCATCCGTATTCGTTTCCGAACAATCAGAAAAATTGCGCCTTATTAGGGTTAAGCTTTCGCGCTGCGCGCGGGGGGTGGGAAACTGAATGCAGACATGAATTAAGTGTCGAGAACGGTACAACGAATCGTCTACTTTCTCTAATAATTTAAGTAAACGTCAGAGCTTCCGCGCTTCGCGGTACAACGAGAGCGGTACAACGAATCGTCTTCTTTCTCTAATAATTTAATGAAACGTAAAAGCTCCCGCGCTTCGATGGGTAGGGGGGGGGGAACTGAATTCAGACAAGGATTAAGAGTCGAGAACGGTACAACGAATCGTCTGCTTTCTCTAATAATTTAAGGACACGTCTAAGCTTTCGCGCTTCGCAAGGGAGGGGGTAAACTCAATTTAGACCTTCTTCTTCTTCTTGATTTGATTTTGTTTGGCAATCAGTCACAGTTGACTATTTTTGCCACACACTATTTTATGAATTATTTATATATATACATTATATGTACAATTTCATGTCATAAATGACATAAGACAACTAGGGTTAAGAGTAGCCTTTAGACAAGGCCTCATGTCTTATAGACGCCAATCGACTAAAAAGAGACTAATCGCGAAAAACCGAGTAAACGCAAGAGCGATTTGCCCAGCCAAGTGGCCTTTTATGTAATCTGGTTTGGATTTCTTATGTTAATCAACCCTTGTTTCCGACTGGAATTCTCTACCGAAATGGTAACTTCCAATCACCGAACGTATCATCGCGTGATGTCGGCATATATTATCCATCACGTTCACAGTAAACTCTACGTAGTACGAATACCTATACTATTAAACGAAACGAGGAAGGGGAGTGGGAACTAAATTCATAAGGTTTAAGAGTCGTGAACGGTACAATTACGAAGCGTCTGCTTTTTCTAAAAATTTACGGAAACGTCAAAGGTTCCGCGCCTCGCGCAGGGGGGGGGGGCTGACTTCAGACAATTAGGGCTAATTAAGAGTCGGAAACGGTACAACGAATTGTCTTCTTTCTCTAATAATGTAAGGAAAGATCAAAGCTTCCGCGCTTCGCGTTAGAGGGGCACAACTGACTTCAGACAATAAAGGTTAAGAGTCGAGAACAGCACCCAAAGTAGTCTTTCTATTATAATTTAATGAAACGTCAAAGCTTCTGCGCTTTGCGCGGGAAGGGGATAACTAAATTCAGACAAGGATTAGGAGTCGAGAACGGTACAACGAATCGTCTTCTTTCCCTAATAACATAATTTAACGTCTAAGCTTCCTCGCTCTATAAGTGATTCACTTGCCTACTATGGCCCCCTAAAATAAGATCCTAGCTACGCGCCTGCATATAAATATATAGCTATGATGCTGACTAAGTTGACGAAATAATTCGTATATTTATGTCCTGGAGGTATAGTTCATAGTAAGCCTTCGGTTCCAGGTTTATAGGGTTAAATTTGTAGACATTGGGACATTAACTTTGTCGGTAATTGGTGGCTAGTTTTGTCGGTAATCGCTGGCCTCTTCATCCCCCCTCCCCCCCCCCCTCCCCCACCCCCGCCCCCCCCCCCCCCCCCACCGAAAAAAGTCTAGCGGCGCCCCTGCGCGTAGAGACCTAATTTGTCTATTGTTTATTTTCTACGCAGTTACACTGTCATTTTTATCCAAGTACAACGTTTGGCACCCGGACGTAATCATTTGGGATAGCGGAAGCTAGTCCAAAGTTCAATCTACAAACCACACAAAGGAGGCGTGTTTACCTAAATGCACTAACTCGTCTATGCTATTATGATTCATATATAAGGTAACTGACAAACAGTCATTACGTCGAGGCGCGATGAGGCCATCTTACACAAAACTCATATTTTGGAGCGTTGTAATACACCCTATGCACGCTGATCATCGAACATAGAATTGAGTATGGCTCGGGCGAGTTCTGCATGACTTTATTTCACACTAATCTGTCTTCTACCTGTGAGTTGCTATCTAAGCAGCGCATCGATTCGTTTTAGAAAAAGCGATTATTCAGTCCGTAATACACGATGGCAAGCCTCTTCGACGCACTGGGATTCAAGTGCGAGGAATGCGGCAATGATGGTGATGATGCAACACAAGGGTATAAAGTTGTTGAACAACGCCATTTATGTCCAACATGTGCTCGCAATCTGGCCAGCGCCATTTTGGCTGATATGTCCCATGGAGCTTTAAAATGGCCGTGTCCACAACACGAGCGCAAAGAAGTGGAACTGCTCTGCTGCAAATGCAATGTGGCAGTGTGTCACACATGTGCCTTGACGTCTCACCATGGGCATCAGATGCAAGACATTGAGAAGTTCTTCGCTGAGAAGAGAGAAATCGTGAAAAGAGATGTCGAAGAGATTTCGGCAAAACAGAACGAGACGCAGAGCTTTCTGGGCAAGATAAAGAGTTGTTCGCGGGAGATAGATTGTCACTTCAAAGACATCAAGGAAAAGGTATCCGTCACATTCCAGAAAAAGTCACAAGACCAAAAGGAGCGAAACACTGTACACGTGGCCAAAGTAAACGCAGAGGCAGAAGAGCTCATAAGACAGATTAATGAAAAGCGTCGAATGGAGCTTGCAGAAATTAATGAACAATACGATAACGAGCATGAAACACTAATGAAAGACCGAGACAGAGTTCTTGCAGAGTTGAAAGTTATCGTAGACATTGTTTATCGAATGACTTCAGAAGCTAAAGCATCGGCAGAGACTACATGTGAGGAGTTAGAGAGCACAGCTGCAGTCGCAAAATCCATCATGGTCGATTGCGACGGGAAAACCTTCCACAAGAAAGTCGCCAAGTATCACGAGTTGGGTATGGACAAGTTACCATGTTTAGATCACGATCATCTGGATAGGCTATCAAAAGTGGCAAAGAAGATACGTTTCAAGAGGGTGGATGACGAACAAAAGATTGGAATCTTGACCGGGAAGAAGGCTTCCTTTGAGATGGTCAAGACGGTGAATATTTCTTCAGATATTCAGGAGCCATTTCTTCTAGCGGCGACAGATGAGCTGACAGTAGTCTTTCGGAACGGCAATGGATCGGCACTGTACTCAGTAAATGTAGAGTCCGGGTCCATGAAAACATTGTTGACCGACAAGAAGACTAGAGGCATTTGGGATTTAGCAGTCCTCCCTGACAAGGGTTTTGTTTACAGTGATTACAACGCCGGTTTGCTGCAGATCTGTGACAGAGACGGAAACGATGAAAGGTCTTTAGCTTTACCTAACGATGAATCGCGGTTTGCCTTCCTAAGTGTAGACAGGAAGGGTAAACTTCTCGCTGCTAGCCACAACAATGGCGAGATACATGTGAGCGACCCAAAGACAGGGTCTCATCTTCGCACAATCAATGATATAGAATGCAAACCAATGATGGGTATCGGGACACTTACAAATGGGGATATCATCATTCGCTCTGGAAACTCGGATATTTGCAGAATCTTTCGAGCGACTGGAGAAGTCAAGATGAAGTTTCCACTGGCGGACTGGAGCAGACGACTAAATTTTCATGTCGGTGCAGATGACATGATCTACGTGACATATCGTACGGGATTGAACCAAGATTATATTGGCTTTGTAAGTCTCCTCTCCCCTAACGGTGATATGCGGAGAGAAAAGGTTATCGAGTTCCCAACGTCGTATCTCTATCGCTATCATCCAAGATGCGTCGTCCCTGTTCCCGGTACTGTCATCATCCTAAATGGAAATGCCCTTCTTATTTATAAGGAAATACCTGGAGTCTACGATCTTCTTAATTAATCAGACAGTTTCCTTGCAGGAGGGACGGTCCAGGATTCATGCAGGGGGAGGGGCCACAAAGTTTAGCGAAAAGAATAGGTTTTTAACATTATTACTTTGGGTATATCATTAGTGCCGGTGCACAAGAAGATGGCACATTTCATTTTAAAACTTAAAGATAAAGTTGAGTTCTGTTCATGTGATTGCATTGTGAAAGAAACGGTGTGGAATCGATCAGAAAAGGTTGATAAGTATTATTTCATACTGCAAGGTTCTGGAATCATCAAAATGATAAGAAATTTGACCCAGTATTGGTAAAGTTACAAGCACTGTACACAGAAAGATGTATATGGGTCTACACAAACATGTGGCATAAAAATCCGTCCCGATATTTATGCTGTTACATGCCATATTTGAAGAGCCATGCTTTTCAGGGAACATTTTTTTATCTGATGTTCTTCCGAACTTGCATAATAACAATGATAACGCTCACAAAATATTTGTTACCTCTTCCCAGAACTCAACCTTCTCTTTAAGGTGTGGTTATGTTATTTCAGATAAATTTGCGATCAAGACCCCTCTTTCTTTCTCCACCACCACCTTCAGATTTGATTTCTGACCCCAAGATCATGCAGGCATGTTGATCCTGGAGTTATGGGGAAGTTGCAAAATAATTAACACACCTCCAATAGTACGATATTTGAGTGCAGAAATGTTTCCAATCAATGGTTAGGCACTACCAGTGGCGTAGACAGGTTCGTACACCTGGGGAGGATGACTCAGGGGCGGATCTAGCTTTTTGCTAAGGGGGGGGGGGGTTGACCAAAATAATGACGGTGCGGAGCATCGTCCACGAGCCGCGAAGCGGCGAGCCGATTTTTTTGGGGGGTGTTTATTTGAACCCCGTAAGTGATGTTTTCCTGGCATCTATTAACACAATGGAGACCATAAAAAGCAGTGCATGATAACGTCTTTTTAAATCAAGTAACAGTTAAATACACAGTTATATCCAGAGTTATCATGTGTTTGGTTAAGTTACCAGACGAGTTGAATATCTTCTCACAATATTTGCACTTGAAAGGGTTTCTCTCCAGCGTGCGTTCTTTTTTCTTTCTTTTTTTCTTTTTTTTTCTTTTTTTTCCCCTTTTTTTTGGTTTGTTTTTTGGGCCGCCCAAGGGGGGGTTTAAACCCCCTAACCCCCCCCCCCGTAGATCCGCGCCTGTTTAATCTTGTGGTTATCTTGTGGTTTCCAAACCACAAGATAACCACAAAATACTTGTAAGATTTTTTTTTTTTTACCGTCTGAATTGGCTTTCACAGTGTGAATGCGGCTAATAACAATAAACACAATAATGATGAGGATTATTATTATCATCATCATAATTATTATTATTATTAATATTATAATTGTTATCATTATTATTATTACTATTATTATCATCATTATGACTTATTAAGTAAGCAAATATCATTCCCCAAAACCTGGGGGGATGATTGTACATGCCATCCCCCCCACCTTGTGAGGTGGGGGGGATGCATCCCCCTCATCCCCCCCGTTGTCTACGCCCCTGGGCACTACTCTCCATTATTGCACAAGTCCTCAAGCGTTATGACAATTTTTCGAGTTAAAAAGTTCATTATTTACTTTTAACAATTTGTATATTTGTAATAGATTTGAATAGACATGTACTATATACAAGGTTAGATGTCACGACTAACTGAAAATAATTTGTCAAAACAAAAATTATTTCTTTAACGGATGTGATATAGTATTAATGAAAGTAACTGAATCATTATTACGCAGCAATGTATATATTCCATCGCTAAGGGAACCATGAAAAAAAAATTGCTACATCATGTAGCTAATAATCATATACATTTTGTAACAAAAATGAAGAGACAATTTTGTTTGCGCTTTTGTTCAATTGACCTGGTCAAATTTGAGCTGTGGCTATCCCGCGATGATATAAAGTTGAAACTTGCGAACCTTATTGTACGCAGATGACAGCGTACTACTCTATTCAAATCCTGATCCTAAATATATTGAGGAAAAGCTCAGTGAACAGCTGTCTACGTGTGTCGATTGGATGACTGATAATAAGCTTTCTTCACACTTGGGAAAAACAGAAAGCATTTTATTTTGTTCTAAAAGTAGTTCTAAAAAGTCATTTGAATTCAAAGTGACACACAATAATCAAGCAATCAAGAGAAAAGAGTCTGTGAAGTATTTAGGCATTGGGTTGGCTAGCGCAATTTCATTTTCATCTTTAGTAGAATCAGTTGTAAAAAAAGCAAATTCTCGTCTGAAATTTTTGTACAGATATCAAAGTTGTATGGATTTAAAAGCAAGACGTACACTCTGTTTTGCTCTTATTCAATGTTTATTTGACTATGGTAACCCTGCATGGTATAGTAACATAAACAAGTCAGATCAAAAGAAGTTGAAGATTATACAGAACAAAATGGTGAGATTTATCAACTGTTCTGGTCCAAGAACTCATGTTGGCTACAGCGAACTTTCTAAAGCTGGTTTTCTTGAAGTCGACCAAAGATCAAAACAACTCGTATTGCATCACGTGCATAAAATATATAATACTAGGTCGAATCATTATATTCGATCCAACTTCGATCTTGTTACTGACGTACATGATTATAATACAAGAAATAGCCGATTCAACTTTAACTTACCAGAAAGAGAAGGTAGTATTGGAAATTCGTTTTATTACAATGCCATAAAACATTGGAATTCCTTTCCCAATGGTGTAAAAGAAATAGGAAACTATGATCATTTTAAGAGGAAGTTAAAGGAATACCTGATACTTTACAGTCAGAGAAGAGAAGTGAATGACATGTTATATGATTGAAATTTTTATTCTTCTGTCGGTTCATACTTTTTCATGTTGTATATACTTATGTTTTCGTACGTTATAGAAATTCTACAAATTCATCATTATTTTCCTCTTCTTCCTTCTCCTCTTTTTCTTCTTCTCCTTCTTCTTCTTGTACTTAATATCATTTCTATCATCAGTTTAATGTTGTTATTATTATTATTATCTTTAATAAGTAGTTCTTTTAATTTTCTTATCTGTCTGTAAATATTACTATTTTAACTTATTAATTTTTATACATGTTAAGGGACCCCACTGGAAATAAGCTCTCGAGCATTCGTGGGTTATCCTGTTCAAGCTGACTTATTTTTGATCTGTTATTATTGTATGTTGTCGAATAAAAATCAATCAATCAATCAATCTATTAGAAATGTTACTGCCTTCTTTTGCATTACGGTAGTAATAAGAAAAGAAAACAAATCAGTGAATACCCTAAGCTATTCATCAATGTTCGAAAATATCATGTCAGTGATAATTTTGTTATTATATGCCTGGACGATTTTACATGTATAGCTCAAACAAATCTTTACAAAATGAAAAACATGAAAAGGTGTTTTAGAGGTGGCTTGGTCGAGTGGTTTAATCGCTTGACTGGAAATGCAAAGGTCATGGGTTCGAGCCTCGACTTGGTACATAATGTCATTGAGCAAGGCATTTTATCTATATTGCTCCTCTCCACTCAGGTGCCCGGTAGGATGCGAGAGTCAGTGTGATTGGATGAGTATGTGCGAGGCCGCAAAAAGTCAACTCGCTGGAATGCTCCCCAGAGAGTGGGAAATGTGCACTGTATTACGTGGAATAGTAACTGTCCAGTACAGTGACCGGAGTAATGACAGTCTATCGGTTGTGTCTGGTAAAGCGCTTTAAAAGATACATCTATTATTATTATGCTCTTTTGTTTACAGACAAATTTGTAACATTTGTATTGTAATAAAGTATACCTATTTCTTTTGTGTTCAATCATGACCAAGGTATAAAAATACAGAATTCTGCCTGTATGTGTGTTTTTGTATACTATATCGTTTATGTATGATATTATAAAAAAAATATGATAAAGGACCATGTTGGAGGGTTAACATATAATTTTAAATTTTGTTAGCGTAGCGGTTCCCGGCCTGCATATCTGCTTATATAACGTAGATCATCATGTGATCGGAGATAGATTGATATTAGCTGATGATAGTATAAACATCTTGATACATATCAGAAAAACAACAAGCACTGGATGTTTGTAACTGGTCTGGCTAAGCTTGAGTTAAGCTGCAAGTTGTATTCTATAATTTTTAACAGTTTTTTGGGGTGGCGGGCGTAGGCCGACTCTATCCTTTAAACGAAAAGCCCCAATTGAATTCATACTTCTTCTTTGTTTAATTTATTTATTCATGTATTTTTTAAATATTATATATAAATATTTTCATTGGGGGTGGGGGGGTTGTGTTGTAACGTTGGACACATATGCAACTGACATCACAATAGAAAAGTATTTGCCAATTGATGGATGCAAAAGTGGATCCAGGAGCGCGTTTTAGATAAGTATGAGTAGACAATATGGGCAGAAAATTTCCTTTAAATTGTACTCGGGTATTCCCTTCAAACCCCCCCCCCCCCACCCCCCTCCGCGCCCACAATGATCGATTTATGTGGAGGCTGAATGGACAATTGAACGGACAACTTTCTGGAAAATGAGTGGACTTTTTTCTGTCTCAATTATTTTGCACCACCCTATTGACAATATCCTGGATCCGCTCGTAGATGCTCTACTTTCGATGGTTCTTCTCAAAATCTGCCATTCTTATCAAGATTTAAAAGAATGTCGAGTACTAAATGTTGTGTGGGCGTCGATTCTTGCAGACTATAATATTACACTGTACTACCAAGAAGTTACTGGTAAGAAGAAGTTGCTGGTAACTTCTTGGTACTGCCACGAAGCACACACAATGGGAGGTTTACAAGCGTTGATCCAAAAAAAAATCAAGAATATGTGTGTGCGAGTGGGTGTGTTGTGTTTGTGTGTGTCCGCGCGTGTGGGCGATGACGTGTTTGTGTAGTCCTTTATTCCCTGTTCTGCGTGCATTGCTTTTAATTGTGATTTTTTTTTTCAAGCAAGATTAGTCACTTCCGTTTCAATTTTTACGATTCCATAACCTCAGATACTCGAATCCTGATGTAATACACAATAAAATGTCAATGTCTTTCACAAACCCATGAACCGTACTCAACAGAAGACGTTCCTCTTGTTCTATACATCAAAGCCGGTCACGCCATTTATTTTGATGGTTCTCAGAACGACAACGTTTTCTATATTTCCCATTCTCTTTTTCTGTTTGTTTTCTTCCTGTCTTTGTCCATCCATTTGTTTGGACCCTTCGTACCATGGTACTCTCTGTGTCGCTGTTCCTCTCTCCTTCCCTCCCACTCTTTCTTGATAACGCACTTGACGACGCAGAGGGAGACTATAATATACTTCATTTCATTATGAATAAGGGAGTTTACAGATAGCACATGGTACAAATGACCCCAAATATCCACAGATCTTTTACACATGGAGAAGTTCCACTTTGAGCATATTAGAATAATAACTGCCAAAGTCCTAGATGTGCTTCATGAATACCTTTTGTTTGCCCTCTTGAAAAGAATACTTACAGTCCATCTGCGTATCATAGAATGTACTGTTGGTGCATAAATGAATAATGTTACATAACTTTCATGAGCGCATATCCAGTATTCATCTCTGTGGGTTTTACCTTTTTGGTACAAATGGCCTTTATCTGCCCATGCGCAGATTGTATCTGTAAACTCCCTTATTGTGATCACGATGTTCTGTTATGGTTTGATTCGTTTACCATGTTCAATATACAAGATCTTACATGTACAAGGTACACGCACCTACTGAATAAAACTGCAGTACAAATCGCGGTATATTGACACATAGTTTCCAGTCCCTCTTTATATATGCAAATACTTGTTGAAGGCGATCTTCAGCTGATTAAGAAATACGAACTGGGGAACAGAACATAAAGTGAAAAGAAAAGAAAAAGAATTTGGGCAAGAAAGAGAAGGAATGAGAAAGAGATAAAGGGAAGGAGAACAAGATATATCTTTAACGAGACACGGAGGATGTAAACATTTTGATTTTTAATAGGAAGAAAACAAATTGAAATAATCAAATTGCATTTTGTAAATTGTGTTGTCTAAATCTTGTGGATTGAGTGGTTACATAGATCATCTACCGACTTCATGCAAAATGATAATGTTCAATGAAGAATGAACTTGCAATTGGATTTTCTAATGGCATGCCGCCTGACATTCCGCAAAATCCACCCCAGCCCTACCGTTAATAAACAAAATATGGGATAGTGTATTTTGTTTTGTCCGGTCTATTGTTACTCGGCATGCTCCATTTTAGAAATAAAGTACAGTTGTTTTTCCATTGGAAAAATAAGAATGATTTTTTTTTTTTTTGAACTTTGTTTGTTAATAATAATAATAACTTTATACAGAGCGAATTTATTTTCCATTTCTTTTTCACATAATATAAACAATAACAGAACAATAATAAACGTAATGGTATAACAGAAATAAGCATTGAAATATCTTTGACATTGATTTTTAGTCATTGTAATGCAAAATGATTTAATTACAAGAAATGGAAAAAACTAACCTACCTGAAAGCAAAGCTTGTTAGATGTAGGTTCACACAATAATATTTATACTTTATACATTTATAACTTAATTTTAAAGAAATATTACGGAATCAAAAAAAAAAAAAAAAGAATGACAAGATGATGATGATAAATGAAGAATATAAGAATGAGAGAGTAAAAAAAAAACAGAAAAGGGGGAAGACATGCAGGAAGATAAAAAGAAGACAGAGAGAGGGGGTTGAGGGAGACAAAGAAAGAGACAGAGAGGGAGAGGGGAACTACTTATTCTGATTCGTTTGCAACAAAAAGTGCTTGAGGGCATTTTTGAAACCACTTGAGGGCTTTTCTCGTAATGTGCCAGGAAGGGCATTCCAATATTTTGGGCCAGTGAAAGTGAAAGTCCTGCTGGAAAATTGCGTTCTTGGCTTTGGTAGGTGATAACATTTTGCTATTCTCATTTTGCTATTCTCATTTTGCTATTCTTGTTGGTGTTTATGTCATGATTACCCTACATTAGCATCTTAGCTTACTCACCTTCTTTGTCTTTTTATTTATATGGTTCTTTATCTTTATCTTTCTATCACTCTCTTCCTCCCTCTCTCTCTCTCTCTCTCTCTTTTTTCTCACACACACCCCCCCCCTCTCTCTCTCTCTCTCTCTCACTTTTTTCAAAAGTTTTTTTAATTGATTCCAACTAATACAAATCAGTATTAACTTACTCCTTTTCTTTGTCTTTTATTTATATGGTTCTTTATCTCTTTCCCTCTCTCTTTCTTTTATCTTTGTTTCACTCTCTTCCTCTTTCTCTCTCTCTCTCTCCCCCTCTCTCTCTCTCTTTCTAACACTCACTCTCTCTCTATTTCATTCATACACCACTTCCCACGCACCAACAAATGCTGCAAATTCGAGAAAAAAATCAGCCAAAGATGATCATTAAATTGCTATCATTCTATTTACAAATATCGTATATCGTGGCATTGAATACAAAAATTTCACTAGTATGCCGCAAGAAATTTAGCTTCATCATTTGATTATATGTACACGGTGATCACAGATCACTTAAGCCTCGTTTCGATTTGTCCCGTAAACCGTAAAAAACCGTAAAAGTGTGCAATACATCATACACGCACTTACTTACATTTTAATCACATACATAGACATCTAAAATTATTAATTACACATCTTAATTATATATCATTCACAAAAAGATGAACCAAATCTTTAAAAAAGGGTGACGTGTTGGACGTTAACCGCTGCCAAGTGTTTACATTTCTCTAAAATTTTACTTCAGAAGTAAGAATTCAAGGAGACAGAATCAGTCTCATTTTTGAAGAAAATTAATAACCGTACATTATTATGTTGTAGGGCTGCTACACAAGCTTGTAGCATGCGATTGCAAAATATCATTTGCACATTTATCAAAATGTTAACAGCTCATTGTTGATATCATTGATAATATACATTGGATGTTTGCAAGTCTCTCTCTCTCTATAAAGTGCCATATCGTTTGACTTTGGCGATCATGCTGTTCCACAACCCTCGGCTCCTAGCCTTCTGTATTAGTACCACTCCCAGTTCTTTCACTCCTCTCTCTTCCAACAATTTCTGCAGACTGTCCATCCAAAGTATCCTCCTTCTTCCCACAATTTTCCCTGTCAAAGCAAGGTTCTCTAGGCCTTCTTTACGTGTAATGTGACCCATGAACTTCAACTGCCTAATCAACATCTCACGTATCATTTTCCTTTGCACTCCAGCTCGTGTAAGAACTTCCTCATTACTAACTTTGTCAGTCCAGGGGACTTTCATCATTCTTCTTAGAAACCACATTTCGCAACTTTCCAAACGCTTTTTAGTATCAGAGGCTAAAGTCCATGTTTCACTACCATACATAAGTACTGGGTAGATGTAACAATTCAATACCCTTATTCTGGTCCTCATACACATTGTTCGATTTGTCAGAATTTTGCCTAACTTTGAAAATGCAGATTTAGCGAGAGCTATCCTTCTCTTGATCTCTGTCTCGCATCTGGCATCCTCGGTAATCATGCTGCCGAGGTAGTTAAATGAGGAGACTTGTTTGCAAGTAGCAGTAGTAAAAGTAGTAGAAGTAGTAGTAGTAGTAGTAGTAGCAGTAGTTGGCTGTTGCTGTTGTTGTTGCTGTTATAGGATAGTTCAAATATATAGCAGCAGCCTTAAAAACTAGATATTACAATTGTGATAGAAATAAGATTACTGCTACTCTGCTAGCACACATTACGATTTATAGTCATTGCCAAGATCAGCGAAAATAGGTATTGAACTATTAGGTATATACTAAATCTAATTAAGGATCCGTAACGATTATGATTAACATTATACATTTCAATGTGCATAACTTATATCTCACAATCGAATGATTACAAGAAAAAGTAAGTTGTTAAGAGGTACTTTGGGGGAGAGAGGCTGTTAATAGGGACTTTTAGATTCGCACGAAGACAACGTGGATTGCTACGATCGACGTCCTTTTAATGCACTGCCTTAAATGGACGTCACACGTATCAGTCCCCGCAAATCTAAAAGTCCCTAGTGTTCGAAGGTGGACAGCCCCTGCTTACAAAAAATTTAAAAAAAGTTACACGGAAATAAACTCTAATGGATGGAGATAATACTGCTAAAGGAGAACAAACTCCAGTACGTAAATCACATTATCATGATTATTGATATGCTATAATTTGTCATTTCACCTTCAATAAAAAAATATCGATATACATTTTATAACATAGTCCCATTTACTGAATTTCATGTCAGTTTTTGTTTTCTTCTCAAGGCGTTGCAAGAAGCGGTCCTCTGTTGACCTGCTCTCTCGGAGGTTCTGATCCGCATCCTTTCTTCTTGGCGTATCCCATGTCTCTAAAGGCTTCTTTGATCTCGAAGAGGATGTTGGCATTGTCGAGTTCGTCCTCCTCCTCCTCGATGCACTCCGGTTTGGGTTCTTCCTTGTGAAGAGTAAAGGTCATCCAAGTTGACCTGTTTCGCTTGACCGTAGCGACGCGGCTCTGGGGCTCGTACCCTGGAGCTGTGGCGGTGATGGTGTAGAGACCGGGCATCAAGAGACGCCAGAAATCCCCGTCAATAGCTGTAAGATAATCAAGAAAATGAGACAGAAATGTTGAAGAAACGTGTAGGCTGTTTTATGGTGCTTTAGAAAGAAATAGTTCGTTTTTATACAGTGAAGGGTTTCGTATTGATGAACAAAACATATATATATATATACCCATATATGTCAAAATGTGTACATGAAGCATCTTTGATCGAAATTTCCACAATCATGTATGTAACATTCATTTAAAATAGCTAATATTCATAAATAAGTACGCCATATTGTACAAAGGGAAAAGGGCATACTGTACAGGAATCTCTACGACTGAAATGAACAAGCAAAAAGAAATCGTGACTATTCAAGTATTATATCCACTGTTATTGTCAGTTCCCTAAGATTTCTAATTCGTCGCGAAAATGAAAAGAGATGAATTAATAATTATAGAGCGTCGTCAACTATGGCAGGGTATTTTCTCCTATCCAGCAGAGAATGAAGACGACAAACGCCCTCACCGTTTGAATCCCTGGAAAAGGTCGGTACAAAAGCGTTACCTTCCCCCTTCTTACAATAAATATGAAAGTTTGCCTGCTCGATAAATTGTATTGCCTTCATCCCGACTAGGGACAATAATTCAGAAGCCCCCCCCCCCACACACACACACACACACCCACCCGCCCTCCCATTTACCACCTTCCGGATACACTACTGATTAATAAAGGCACTGACTGGTTCTGTCCAATTTTATTTCGTTTAGGTTGAAAGTTTCCAAATTTACTGACTAAAAACGGAAAATGCAAGCAATAATACCGAGGAAAAATCTTGATGAAAAACAAAGAGCCGATTAATGTTTGACATGTCATTAATCAACCTGTCAACACTTAGGATTCTGGGTGAATGATATTAGCATTCCATCCGGTCACTGACAAAAAAATCTCCCTTTTTCATGATAGACACCGCAGGCTGATATAGTTAGCAGCCCACAAGCGGTAGAGCTAATTAATTCATTAGCGGACGTCTAGCAGGTCTTTGTACGAAGGCCACTTGTTGACAGTCATTAGACAGACATCGCAGATGAGAGATTAATTGAGTCAATTTGACCACCTCGTCTTTTTTATCCAACATGAAGGCCTAAAAAATATGTGCCAATAAGACCAGGGTATGTGAGTTCCCTGATAAGACATCCCAACATTCGAAACATTTTCGGTGATATGCCAACCCCACACAAAATGTCCCGCTTGCTCACACGTCTTACCAGTTACCAGAACAACCATCATGCACCCACAACCCAATACAAATAACAACGCCATAAACGAAAAAGGGTTACATCCCTACTTGGAGTTAGAAGGAAGTTAACTCATACACTATAACGAGTTAATGCCTTTCTGACTCCGAACAGAGACGTATATAGTGATCATGTTGATATGATTTATCTTTGTTTTTGTTCTTTGAACTATTATGAAATTAATAAATTCGTTTCCACTGTGTTCCTTGAGTTGAGGGTTCGCCGTCTGCTTGTAGCTAAACGGTTATCCTCACATTTGAAATGACAGCTCATACCCTGCCCCCATTTTAAATAGGGTTTAAAACCGTTGACTTCTCATACAAAATAATACAAACTTTTCATAATTTGATGTTTGGCATAACGCATATTTTTGCGGACAAACACACAACACACTTTAAGAAATGCCCTGATTTTAGTTTGGCTTCTCTATGTGTCGCTATACGAAGGGGGGGGTGACTAGGAAACTGGACGACGACTAAAAAGCATATGTGTATCTCCTTTTAATTCACTGCCCTACATGACTTGTCTTCATCCCTCTTTTAACACTCAATCGCACGGTACAGATACAACGGAAAATCCGATTAGACGGCATGCTCAATCAAATATGATTCCAACCCCACGAGTTCTGTCCCCGGTTATGAACCGGTGTCGGTGAGTCATCTCGGATCACATGACTGTGTCGAATCATAGACCTACTCACTATGAATATGACGGGCAAAGAAAGAGGACAAAATATACAGTTCCACATTCTACCCTCAACAATTGCTGTGGTAGACAAAAGAAAATACCTTCACTGCTATTATCATGTACAAATGTGTAGAACAGTTGAATATGCATGTGACACCTGTTCACACATTTGTACATAATAGCAGGGAAGGGATGTACCTTTGTCTACCTGAGGAACTGTATATTTTGTCCTCTTTCTTTGTCCGTCATATTCATAGTGACTACTTCTTAGTAGGTCCATGGTCGGATACATCTGGGACGTCTTGGAAAGGAGACTGAACATCATAATTATTATCTTTTCTTTTACCCAAGGTATTAAACGAATAACCTGCTGAGACATATTATTCATGTTTGGTTTTCTGATTAAGGATGAATTTCAAATAAGGAACGAACAGTTGCCGAAGTGGTACTACAAAAAGTGTTTTGATCTTCTATCTTCTTTAATTCACATATAAGTGAGTGTAGCCCCATACACTCACTGTTACAGTCGATAAACCCACGTGTCATACATTCCATTTGACAAAGCTCACCGAGGATATTATTTTACTCTAATCTGGCACTTTTTAACCAGAAACATATATTTACTGGTAATGGAAAACTCTCCTTCATCAACTTTTGCTTCCTGTGTTATTGTGGCCACATTTGATTTCTTTCATATTTTGAAGGATGGAGGGTGGGGGGCTAAGTTCATTATTTCCAGTTCTCCAATTCCCCAACGCCCTCATCCTACGCAGTTTCCTACGCTTTATCCTCCGCCTTGACTTTAGCAAAAAACAAAAGACCAAACAACTTTCATTTTCATGTGATCTCCAATTTCCCACCTAATAAAAACACATTGCAGGAAAGCGGTTTGACTGAACTGGCAATTATTCAAGAAACATGTTTCCTCTGGTTTCAATTTCACCCATTATATCCTTAGGGTTGATGGAACTTCCACAATGACATTACTTCGAGCATGTATCTTTCTCAAATCCGATGACAATGATCTGCCACATTTTTGTAAAGTGGGAAATAATGAGTGGGCACAGGCGGAAAATAACCCCTATTCAAACAAGCTGTTCGAATTTTATTTTAATTCTAACCGGCATTCCTTTCTTTGGAATTTGAGTATTTGCGAACACGTGATGCTTTCATCTTTTAGACATCAATAACATTTCCTGCTCGATTGGAAGAACCTCAAAAAATGCAACATATGCTGACGAAATATGAATGACTGAGAATTAGCTTTCAAAAAAATACGCCCACCTCTCACTTTTGGTGAAATTCAACTTTGAATGAGACTTATAAATCGCTTCGTCTGGTCTGTTCTATTGTATATGGAGAAGAAATATGGACATTAACAAAGACTAAGGAAAAGAAAAGCGCATCATTCGAAAATTGGATGTACAGGGGAATTATGAGAATGAAAAGGTTTTAAAACTAACAGACGGATATCGCATATAACAAGATTTCAACAACTATCCTCAGAAGGATATCACATATAACACGATTTCAACAATTATCCTGATAGGAATGGTTAAAGAAAGAAAGACAAATACGTTGACCACATTAAAGCTTATCTGTCGTAGTTTACAGGAGGGATTAGACCGCCCTGCAAGGTCACTGGACAGGTGGTTATCTCATCAACTCAGCTCTCAGTTAACATAAGAAAAAGAGGATCATGGGGGACCAGCGGTCACCGATTTGGCATTGTTTGTTATATAGAGGGCGCAAGTAGCTACAAATAGTGCAGTGGGCCTTTAAAAGACGTCAGAGTATCTTAAAAGATTTGTTGGTAGGATGTGGTAGAAGATATCAGACCCCGGTATCACCGTGTTTGGAGAAGATATCAGACCCCGGTATCACCGAGTTTGGAGAAGATACCTTAATAGATAACTGTTGGATCCTTCGGTTCTACGACGATAAACCGTCAAGGGGAGAGCGAGAAAGACGTAAACTCTGTGTGAAAGTTTAATGAGCTAACGCCATTCTAGCCCCAAACAGACGACCAACATGAAAACTACTACGTCTATACGTCTGGAGGAATATCGCCAAGAGAATCCATAGTTTTTAAAGACTACTATATAGGCGGTGTCAGACAGAAGCCAATTATCTAGATAATAGTTATCTATATAATTCGTAGCCTGTCTGTCACCTGTCTGTCACCTACGTAGGTGAATTATCTAGATAATTCAAGTTAGATCGGGAAAATTGTGTCTGACACCGCCTCATGTATTAGTTTTTTAAAGCAACAGTCGACCGTGATGATGATATACCTGTTGTGATGTCATGATTTATGGCTGGTCCTGTGACTTTGACAATGGCATCTGGAATCGGCTGTTCCTTGGTGTCGGTTACCCTCCCTTTGATTCCTATGTGTACCTGAAATAAAAGAGAATCATTATTTTTTAGGAATTGTTAATAAGAGCTAATTTCATCATTCATTTTCAAGGGTACTGTAATTTTGTATGATATAATTCGTCACAAATTACCTAACATAATAATATGATTCAAACAATTCATTCATTTTTTATTGCATTATCGAGAACTGACCCTATACTATCCGAGCCTTTCTAAATTTTGGAGCACCCTCCGTTTCTCGAAGCATGAAAAAGCTGACCATATTTTATTATTTTGTGTTATAACATTAAGATTTGGTATACCGAGATAGTTTACGATCCACTTCGTGTGAAACATGGCTCATATTAAAAGTACAATGCTCTTTGGAAATGTCATGTGAACTTTGTGTCGCTTAAAAAATTCATGTTGATACCCGAGCTCACGAAATCAATTTATTTATTGTCAAATGTTTTGCATTCTTTTCAATTGGGAACCATGGTAACGAGCCACTGATAAAGACCAAACTACGTCATTTTTCAATTCAAGCGAAAGTAATTGGTTTATATTTCTCTTTTCTCAATTGATTTCTTTGTAAGTCTTGATAAGGAAGATATTTTATTCAAAAACTCCTCCCATGCACATGTTAATTCATTTCATGTGTGTATGCCCTTTCTATTCACGATCAATATTCCAGAGAACTATATTAAAATGAAATCAAACGTAGTCGGAATAAGTCCGAAAAATGCAGGTGTAGGCCGTTTTCATTTTTTTTTCTTTCGTCCTGCATGGTAAAGAAAAACCTTTTACTTTCTAGGTGATCCTGCATGCATCCTCTTTTCAATTCAAGCTATTCTATGATTTAAAGACCGTCAATACTACTGGGCCAGAAGGGATTAGACCACCCAGCCAGGTCACTGGCAGGTGGCTATCTCATCAACTCAGCTCTCAACTAACATAAGAAAAAGAGGATCATGGGGGACCAACAGGCACCGATTTGGGAAGTTTTCTATATAGAGGGAGCAAGTAGCTACAAGTAGGACAGTGGGGCTTTAACAAAAATAAAATCCTTAGGTCTATGGGTAAACCTTGCCCATTGGAATTTAAAGAAGGAAAAAGAAGCAAAACTTTATGGAATTCGTTTTTCATATTCATTTCCCCCGTTTTTTAGAATACTATTTATCCATTGACCTAAACATAAAATTAATGTGAAAATAATTCATTTAAACATGTTACAAAGGTTCTATATATATTTTTTATCAAAATATATGATTATAAATAACTAATTATAAATATTTATTATTAGAATTGTGCTAACGGTTATAAAAATGTGTGTGTGTGTGGGGGGGCGTGCGTGCTTATAAGTGTGAGTTTTTCCTATATTTTTATTTTGTAACTAATCCCATTTTTAAAAAGTATATAATGTTCAATATTTTGACATAACTGATCCCCTCCTGGAAAACATCTGTTTACACCCTTAAAAAGCGGATCATAATTATACATCAATTTATTACACAGGAGATACGCTTAATCAAAATGACCTTTATTATTAATTCCGAAGAGTGTAAATAAGGGTATTTTGAGAGGGGCACTTTAATCAGGGTGTAATGAATCAGCTGAAAATGGCAGATGGCAAGGCCTTCGTCGAGTCTCGACATCCGTGATCGACGGAAGCCGAGCTCATCATCGAGACGGATGACGATGAGGAAGACGAGGAAGTAGGAGCAGACAAAAGGTATGATAGGGCAGAATATAGAGACAAAGTAATACTTTTGAGCTTGGAGAGGAAGACTATTATAAATACATGAATGATCATCCGCCATGTATGTCTACAGGGAGGATTGAAGGTTTGTAACAGGTTTTGAAGAAAGTTGAACTCGGAATGGTGACTGAGAAAAAACGTTTTTACACACGGGTTTACACACATAAAAATACCAAAGGGGGAGGGGGGGGGGTTAACCCCACAAACCCTCCCCCTGCGTACGCGCCTGGTTTGCGGTATTCATTGAAATTGGAAAAAAATAACACCGAAGAGTGATAACTGTCAAGTAAACAAGTAATGAATCTTCATTTAGGAAGGTGTGCTGTGATATCACGACGAGGGGGGGGGGGGGGGGGATAATATTTCTAGCTAAATGAAATACAAGAGAACAAGTCCATCGAGTGCTTCTAGTGGGGGGGGGGGGGGGTGTAGGGTGAAGGAAGGCGTCATACTATACCTCATTTAATTACGACGCCCTACCCTCTCCATCATCTTTTTCTATCTCCCATTCTGCCCCCCCCCCCCCATTTGATTGGGGACACGTGCTCCCGTCCTCTTCGGCCACGCCCTTGTTTCTTACCCTTTCCATGAATCCAATGAGTGCCTCTTTGTTGTCATCCCAGATCCTTGATAGCCTGTTCGCTGGGGGAAACTTCAGACATCCGATCTCTACCGTGATCTCAAAACAATTGGTTGCCAGGTAGTTATAATCCTGCATACCTAAGAAGAAGAAATGAAAGGAAGG
Organism: Strongylocentrotus droebachiensis; assembly: GCA_035222895.1. Classification (NCBI taxonomy): domain Eukaryota; kingdom Metazoa; phylum Echinodermata; class Echinoidea; order Camarodonta; family Strongylocentrotidae; genus Strongylocentrotus; species Strongylocentrotus droebachiensis. Next base: position 123,937 of record JAVYIG010004346.1, on the reverse strand, counting down.
AACAAGGTGAGAACATGGGCGTGCCGTAAATTAATAAACGTTCGGTATCTTTCGGTGATCAAACGCTGAAGTTGTGAAAACGGGCAGAAATATATTTTGCTCGAAAATTAGAATATTTTCAGTAGATTGCTGCATGATTTTCCCTTTTCCGTAGTCGTCAATGTGATGCTTTTATAAAACTGTACATGCTTACAAAGATGTTGATACACAACATTTCGATAATAGTATTCTATATTTTTTTCCATAAAATTATATACATTTTAGATCGAATGCAAACGTATAGGTAAATGAGAAATGGTTGCAACAATAATATCTATGAATGTGATATATCTTAAATTCTCCTACTGTTGTGTGTTTCGAAGAAGTTTTTGTGGCAACTAAAATAACGTGGTCACATGTACATGTAGGTTCGACAGCTCGTGATGCTTTAAGTCGATTTCGTAATTCCTTCCGAAGTGAAAGCATAATTATGAGAGGGAAAAATATTGGGGGTGGGGTAACAGATGGGTGGGGTGACAGAGAGGAGATTTTAGTAAGAACAAGAGAGAGAGAAAGAGAGAGGGAGAGAGAGAGAGAGATGGGGGAGAGGGAGTAACAAGATGATAAAGAGGATAGAAAGATAAAGGGAACGTTTTGGAAAGAGGGCAGGGGAATAAGACAAAGAAGAAAAAAAGTCGGGAATTGAGAGGTCAAGAAAGAACGAGAACAGGAGAGAGATGATACGAAAGAGGAAAGAGAAAAAAATAATAAAGAGATATCTTAGAGGCAGATAGAGGGAGAGTAAGGTTAGGAGGAATAGGATAGAGGATTTGACAGAAAGCGGTGAGAAAGAGAAACACAGAAAAGGAAGATGGAGCGATACAAAGAAAGAGAGGAAGATGGTAAGAACGAGAAGATGAGAAAGAGAAAAAGAGCAGGGAGATACTAGGCAAAACTCCTTAGAGAGATTCAGAAACGAAGACGGAAAATAAAGATAGAAAGGGAAAGGGAAATGGGGTGTATCATATTGATTGATTTTTAAGATTATGGTCACATGATGTTAAAAGGTTACCTGTTGAAAGTACCAAACTTTAAATGATGTCAGAAAGGAATGTAAAGAAAAGGGTTAAAGGAGTCGCGCGTCATTACGTTTTCTTATCCGTTCAATTTCCGTTTCCTTCAACTCCTCCTCCTCCCCCTCTCACTCTTTCCCGTTCTCCTTTCTCACTGTCTCCTTGTATCTCTCTCTCTCTCTCTCTGTCTAAATTCGAAAAGTCATACGTGTTTACACCGCTTTAATGATCTGCCAAAAAGGCAAGTTATTTCCATAAACCACAATTTGTGTTAATTTGCAGTTTATAATGGTAACAGTCAGATTTTCAAAATCACTGACAGCATGTGGTGGTGTTAATCAATCCTTCGGAATGTGCACTTATATTCAATATTTATGGCATGTTGGGATAAAATGAAGACAACAAAGAGTTTGTATACGGTATACCCAAGGAACACCAACACAAGACCGAGCAAAACAAAATTTACAATGCCCCGAAAGCCCAATATTTTTGTTGGGGTCGGATTTATACTGATAGAGATTTCATAATTATATCAATTATTCTATGATCATGATTTTTTTTTTTTTTTCAGATTCTGCTGCCTAAAAAAAGAGAGAAGAAAATGGTTCAGTTTACGAGTGTGGCCGGGGCACTTCCTTGGCAGCTGCACAGCCATGCATCCGTACAAATGGAGTAGCCTAGAGGCGTAGACGCATACAGCCTCATTACTAACGGCTAATTTCTTCTACTGACAGATTTATTCCGACCACAAATATATTTTTGTCGTCATCGGATAATGATTATATTTTTATGGGGACGGTTGATTGTGCAATGGAATGATTTCGTTTTGCTTTATATCCAGTATGTTTTTTGTATAGGTTCCACCGCCTCTCGTCACGTATATCATGTGCATTACATCTGATTCTCTCTCTCTCTATTTCATTCTTTCTTTCCCTCTCTCTCTCTCTCTCTCACTCTCTTTCCCTCCCTCTCTCTCTCTCACTCTCTCTCTCTCTATCTCTCTCTCTCTCACTCTCTCTATTTCATTCTTTCTTTGTCTCTCTTAATTTATCTCTTTCTTTCTCTCTCTCACACACACCCTCTCTCTCTCTTTCTTTCTCCCTCACTCTCTCTCTCTTTCTTTTTTTTCTCTCTTCTAAATGTCACAATTTTAAGAATATCTAAAGATAAGAAGTGCCGTTTCTCTTGTGCTTGAAAGATAGTATTAATGCATTGATTTGAATTGAATTTAGTCGCTGTATCGAACAAAGATACAATACATTTTTATAGGCTTTAAAGTAGATAATATAAATATCAAGTTTTCAATAAACAAATTGATTAACACTTTAAGAAAAAGAATCTATTTGACTCTTGCACCGTAGCCATGGTAATAATACATAATTTTAGTTCGTGATGACGTAAAGTTCAGTCGAAAATAAAATAATGAACCCCAACAAACTGTCTTCTTTAGGCAGCATTTCTGGCATCAATCAGTCCTCAAGACGAGTATGAATCATCACAGAATAGATCAACAACCTTTAATATTCTCATTTGATGTTTACCATTCCAAAGCCGCATCCCCCATCTCTATAAGAAATAGAGCAACAACCTCTAACACGGCGAAGGCACACCCCTTCTCAATAGAAGATATATCTTAAAGCCCGTCTGTACTCGTTTGGCCAGGGGGATTAGATCTCCCTGCAAGGTCACTGACCGGTGGTTATCTCATCAAATCAGCTCTCAATTAACATACGAAAAAGGGGATCATGGGGGACAAACATGCACCGATAATGCATTGTTTGCTATATAGAGGGCGCAAGTAGCCGAAAGTAGTGCAGTGGGGCTTTAAAGTGATGTTTACCATTTCAAAACCTCCCCCTCCCCGCCTATAAGAGATCAAAAATTTCCAACACACTCACACCATGTACGCGATGCGTCCCGTTTGAAAACTTACAAGCCACATCCCTCTATCGCCTCATCTCAAAGTAAAAAAAAAAATCAATAAACGTTTTAAAATGATGTTAGTGGCATTTAAAACAAAACTCCACCCCCTCTCCTTTCCTATGCCAATGCCCATGTCAATGTATAATAGATCAATAACCTTTCACATATTTACTTAATAAAAGTTTCGAGCCCCGCCCCTCATCTAAATACAGAACAGATCAACAATCTTTAACATTCTTATATCATTTTAATAACAACAGGACCCAGTGGCGCAGCAAGGGTCCAGCCATTGAGGGGCGCTGGTATCCGGGGGGGGGGGGCACCCATTTTACTCGGTGAATAAAAAAACGGAGCTAGGTCCACTATAACAGACCATCGAATAGTACATGGATGTAAAAGATCCTATATATCTTCTCGTCCCTCTTCCTCTCCCCTCTCCCTCTCACTTTCTTTTTCTGTATTCTCTTCTCTTTTTCATTTTGGGCATAATATTGGGGGCATGTAACCCCCCTCCAGTACGTTCGCCTCTGATAGAGCCCGTTACACCAGATCACAGGTCAACAACCTTTAACCTCATTACATGATGTTTACCAGAGCAGTGCCTCATCCCCGCCTCAATGAAAAGAAAATAGAAATGGTAATGCCTCGTATCCTAGAAAACATGATTCAATAATTTGTATGCATATGCATTTTATCAAAGTGTATCATCCCTGTCCGTTAGAGGTTATCGCCTATGAAGCATTAGTGTAGAATTTGTAATTTGAGACAGAGACCCTCACCACCCCCCCCCCCCCTCCCCCTCCAACAAAAACAGATGATGATTTCCAGCGACATATTTTTAAGTAAAACCCTATTTGTCATCTCAATATCAATTATGTCTCATCTAAACGAAAACGGTGTATAAAGGACCCCCACAATATCTTTTCGCATCGTATTTTCCTAAATAAGACGGGACAGAAAAAAAAATCGTACAATTCGTGTTATTATGTTAAATTACAGAGCCACTGCGTTTTGGCGTCATCTTACAGGGGTGGACCAATTTTAGACAACATCGGGGGGGGGGGGGGGTATGGAGAGATTAGATATTGCTGTCAATGCCTCTTTGTGACCTTTCCCTTCTTACTACCCACGTTTCACTTTGTCACGGTCGTCTCTCGCCTCCAAAAGGACCCGGTCACTCACCCCTACTCGGACGCCCACCCCCTAGACCCAAGAGGACATCGCCAAATTAGCTACAAATTGTGACCGTGCTTTGTGAGAAAATAACCTTTCTCGGCACCTTGTTTCCTTTCCATCTTGAATGAACCAGTCAAAACATTCCTATTTACCACCGCTCCTGTTAGAGTCCATGGTGATACTCACCGTGTCTGGTCTGACACTCTAATAAGGAGATTGGTAGACGAAGATCCCACAGGGGTGTAGAACTGACCCCATTTCTCTCCCCCATGCTGATTGTGCTTATTTACAGACTAGATACTTGAACGTAAGTCCGTCTCATTTAATTCTTCCTTTAGAACAAAATCAGCTTAAAAATTCGATATCCCTATCATGTCTGTTCTATGTGTATTTCGGGATTTATCATTAACTTTCAATTTTCTCAAGAGAGATCTTCGAAACTTAAAAATCCTAAGAAACGCACACGATCATGCGACTGTCTCATCTGTGATGGTAACAATCAGATACCTGTAGTGCTTTCCAGTTTCTCCAGACCCATGCTGAACCACTCTAGTCCCTGCATTTTGTTTTCCTTTGTAAAATAAGATTTTAATGAACTTAATACATAATTTAGTGCCTAATTAATCATTCTTTCGTCGGATAAGGGATGATGAATATATACAAATGAAGCATGTACATACGAGAAGTAAATATCGTCGGTTAATTGCCCGCAAGAAGACCGTTACTGCCATCGACAATACACGTCATGGCTTATATTATAGAGGGCAACCGATAATATACGACTTTTAAATTAAAGAAAGTCACAGAAAATGTGAAAGATGAAATGTTTATGATGTAAACGTGATATATTAGAGAGGAAGCAATCTTATAAATCTGTCAAGTATGATGGATATTGGTCCGGATGAAATGGGTCGATGGTAGAGGACCTCAGGCTTGTGGGGTGGTTCTCACTTCTATCCTTAGTGATATCATGAGAGTACTAGTAGAACGCGTTTATTAAAGAGAATCTGGTAAAAGATCAAAATGTAGTACTCAATTTACTGCGCTGTATGTCTGCATTTTGAAAGGGTACAAATTGAAAGTGTGTCTTGAAATTGATGAATCCCCCCCCCCCCCCCACTTCGTCTAAAAAGCCCAGGAAAATGACTCTAACCTGCATGGGTCTACTCCATCGTATATTAGAATAAACCCACCGACAAATGGTTTTCTTATTCCCATAGGTTTAATACAGAAATGACTCGGTTCCATTAGGCAGTACGTTAAATGAGTAAAATATTTGTTGATGCAAAGTACAAAGGCTACGTGGGAATGCATCATCGGGCCAGGTACGCAGTTATCATGGTGATAGCGTTTGAATCCCTCCCCAGAGAGTGCCCAGACACATTAGAGGGGTCTCGGAGAAAGAGCCTTGATGGTGTCAACGGAACAGAAGTCTCAGATTGTAATCAGACGGGAAGATGTTGCATGCAGGTAGCTTAATGTTTGATATTATGCTGATTTGTGAAATAGTGCTCATGTGAGATTCCAATCTTTGACACATTAATAGACATGATGATTGTGATGTCATGCCTTGGGGATTGTGATGTCATGCATTGGGGATTGCTTGTCTGGGTCAAAGGGTAAATCCTTTTCAAACATCTCATTATGATTTTTGTCCCAAATGAGACAAATTTTTAAAGTTTTAGTTGCACATTCTGACAAACGCTTCCGGGACTACATGCATCATTTGCAAGTACAGACTTTATCAATGTCTGAATCAAGATTCAATATCTATATCGATTTTCTTAGTGTGGCTATGTTTTATTGTTACAATATGAAACACACGTACATTATATACTTGTCAATCGTTAGCCTTGCAGGGGAAAAATAAGATCTACGTCGACGTCTCAGTCATCATCAACATCACCATCCCCCCATCATCATCACCATTATCATCATCGCTATCATCATCATCATCATTATCACCATTATCATAATCATCATCCTCACCACCACTACCACCACCATCATCATCATCACCACCACCACCACCGCCACAACCACCACCACCACCACCACCACCATCATCGTCATCTCATCATATAATAATATTACAGCTCTTAGGGTCATAGTATTCAGCGCTATATACTTGATATAAAAATTACAATTATTAATATTACGAATCTTACCTCCCCTGATCGAGTACCAATCTGCTCCATTCGTGATGCCCCCTGCGAAGACCTCTGCACCTGTGTAGGGGCACGGTTCGGTCCTGGTGCTCATGAAGGCATGTTTGGTTGCGTAAGTCTGTGCCAAGTGCTTAAAGACGGCATCATCAGGACTGGCGGTGTAGAAGCTTCTCCTGCTCCTGCTGGTATCATAAGGGTAGTTGGCTACCATCTCACCCTCGTGGAGGTTGGCTGATAACACAAAGGGGTAGTCGCTTAACCATCGTAGGACGTTGGCTGTCTCAGGTTGAAGCTGATGATACAACATTTAAAAAAAAAAGTATTATATAATACGATAACAAAGACTTTCGACAAAACGGCTCAAGAGAAATTACAATATCATATAATATAATATCCCACACAAATGTTCGAATTAGAAATGCGTTGTTGTTTTTTCCCCCACATTTCAGTAGGTGACGCCCAAGGCTATTGACATTTAAAAAAAAATCTGAGTCTGAAGGGGATCAAACAATTACTATAGATTTATTTATTTAGCCTGGCTTGATACAATTTTCAATCCTTATTTGGAAAAAATTCCATCTACTGCATGACTTGCCATTCACAATCAATTCGGGCCATTTTGTCCTCTCGAAATGCCATTTTATTGATTTAATACGAGAACTCAAGATAATACTTTTTTAAACTGGAACACACATTCGAGAGGTTTATTGTTATTATCATTATTATTTTATTTTTATATTCATGGAAACTATAAACATCATAGCACAAAGGCAGAGATTTATATTATTAAAGACTTCTTCTGGACTCTTATTAGGTGCGTATGTTTACTAGAAGTGACGTACTAATATTTTCAAATATTAGCGCGTCGTTCTTTTTCTGAATAATCAAGAAAGTGTATATTACAAGCTATAAAGACTATCCCTCTGTTTTGTCTCTTATTTCAATTTTCCTTAAGGGGGTATAGATCACAAACAAACCACTAACATTTCAGGTTTGTAATAATAGATGACTTTATCACCCAACAGCCCTATCCCTCTCGGCTAAACACTTACAAACCACGCGATCGCGCCTTTTATATTCGTCATTAACACTCAACGAGCAATCACCTATCGTCAAAGTATTGACCTTTGGTAATATTTGTATTGCCTTTGGCTGTGAAAAAAAAAGATCTGGATAATATTCGATTTCGTTAGTCGTATTCTACACGTCTGTGTTGCCATGGAAACTGAATATATACATGTGTATCTGACCTTTAATATTGATATTTTATATTCTCTTCGTACACAAGATGTATACCGGTACAAGATTTCAATTTAAGCGAATATAGGGATGACGCAACCTAAAAATGTATAATATACAATATCGCTATGATTTATGTAAGGTTGTTGCCCCTATTATTTTTAAGCTGATTCTCGTTTTGTTTTCTTTTGTTTGCCTAGTTGCAACATACTCTCGTGATTCGTAATATCTGAAACTCTTTTACATAAATCTCACATTGAATTTTTCAGTATACAGATTCGTATTTTTGTGTACTTGCAAAAATAAAATCTGAAAGTAACAATAAACATGTATGAAAAGAGAATTGAACAATACAATAATTTGTGTACAGGATGACATAACCATTTTGTCAATCAGAACTTCGTCAGATTCTCAATCCGAGGAAAATTGGAGAGCAATGAGAAGAAACGAAAAGATAGTCAAAGATAATTTATTTAATATCAATGTTACACATGGCGAGCAGATCAATGATGGTTGTAGGGCATGATGAACAAAAAACGATTCTTGAGAGGTTGAAAGCGAACTACTTTTAAACACGGTTTTACAATTTCCGAAGATATCTCAAGTATATAAATAGCATGCCCAGCTTATGTCTATGAGTCGTATAAACACGCATATATGGTAACTCAATCTACTGGAATTTTGAAACACCTTTCTATAGTGTATGAGTCAGTGGTCAATCCAAAGTGGGTTATTCACCGGGTATTTTCTGTTTAAAGATAAACTTTAGTACTGGTAATGCGATTGCATTGTGAAAGAAAAGGTGTGAAAGGATCAGAAACAGTTGATCATGTAGCATGTAAGTATTGGTTTGCACTGCAAGGTTCTGGAGTCATCAAAATCATAATAAATTTGACCGAGTCTTGGTAAAGTAACAAACACTCACATAGAAAGCTATATATGGGACAACACACATGGTGTCGGGGATGGTACTACTTGGTTTCCTTGTCTTTCTATGCTCATTACTCAGCCAGTATACATTTTCTTCCAAAATTGTTTAGCACATGTCATTTATTTGTAATCTTGAACATTCAGTGTAAGTTTCGTTTGATTCTGTGAGAATTAATTTTTTTTTTTTTACCAGTACTGGAGTTTATCTTTAATCTCATACTTTTCGCTCCTACCCACTTTACGTCTAACTTTTGAAGTATATTAAAATAGGGGTGAGGTAATCAGCCTAAGGTCTGCATACAAATCCCCCTTATAATAACAACAAAGCGTCAACAATGAAAAGTAAATCATGATAACAATAATAATAATAATAATAATGATAATAAATACAAATTCTCCAACCAAATAACACCATGGGTCCCCTTTCTCGATTTATTTTGAAATGTTAACATTTTAGTTGTTACTGACAGTGACGTAGCTAAAAGGTGGTAAAGAGAACATCACCGCCCCCCCCCCCCTCACCATCGAATGGCAAAAGAGAGGACAATAAATAAAAGAGGGTAAGAGAAACAGTTGTGGCAATGTCAAAAGAAGACGACACGACCCCAAGCATAGCCTTCTCTTTACTCGATAGCCTTGTTCTCTCGCATTTCATCTATTTAGTAACCTAAGACCGCACCGCCCCCCTCCCCTCACCCCAACCCGACACCAGTGCCTCCTCAGTACATTGTAGGAGGACCTTCACTACGCCACTGTTTATTGACATAATACTGTATAATAATTGTTGAGATCATACCTTTAAGAGATCCGACTTGAGTGGAATAAAGTGGTGATTTTTGCCGCTCAAACGCTCACTCTCGTACGCCATGTTGTTGAGGTTGGGGAAGTTCCTGTTGAGGTCCTCTCCATTCGCGTTTGACCGTCCATAATACGGCAATGAGAGTCCCTGTAAGAGAAAAAAATATTTAAAGAGAAAGTTGAGTTTAGGGAAAAGTTGAAAATATTTATAGGAAAGTCATTCTCTTTAGGTTAGTTAGGAAGAATATCATAGCAGAAGTGTCCCTTGAAAATAATGGATCTACAAAATGCCATGATTTTCGAAATTGACTCGAAACAGCTGAAAAGTTTGGATCCAACTCTCATGCTACATGTGTGTTTATTCCCAAACTCATTTCTGTGTGCAGTGCATGTCACTGTCACTGTGGGCAAGATCATGTAGATAATTTTAGATCATCTCACTTCGGTAATTCCAAAAGCTCACAGTGTCATCCATTCTTAAGTCATAAGTGTGCCCTACTTTCATAATCTACCTGTCCCCATGCAGTGCCCCCCCCCCCCCCGACAGATTATTTTACAATCAATTTGCATGATCAGAACTCAAGTTTATCTTTAGATATTTAGGGTTTGGATAATAGCCATGACAAACAACGCTAGAACCAAATATTAATAAATAACTCTGTTGAAGAAAAAACCGCTTGGGACTATTCTCGAGTCTAACGGAATAAATACAATCGCTTAAGACTTTGAGCCAATCAGAATTATGAGTTTACAGTCACCGTTTAGTTTGTTTTGTTTCTTCCTGCATTTGCGTTTAATTGCAACTTTTTAATGAAAGAAGTCGGACAAAAAGCTTGTAAACACTTATAATTACCTGAGATGAATTGAAGAGCTCGTAGGCTTCCTGAAAGCCGTCTGGATTCATCGAAAATAAGATATGTAACCTAGTCTCATTAACCAGTCGTTGTATTCGGAAGTCCTTTTTGTAGTATTGTACACAGAGGAATTCGGCAAAGTGGATGAGTAGTTCTCGACCGATTGGCTCGTTACCGTGCATGTTTGCAATGTACTTCATCTCTGGTTCTCCTACAGAAAAGAAAAGAAGAAAATACGATTTCGTTATTTGTTTAATCATAATAATTATCATGACAATGGAGCGAGCGATGGTGTTTGTACATGTAGTTGTGTCGAATATTGTTACGAAGTATAACAACAATTAAAATGCTTTGCGTGCTGTCATTAGCCACTTTAAAGGCTGATTGTGCTGTATTTTAGTAACTATGGTTACATATGAAATTAAGGAACCGACTTTTGTCCACTAGTTGTCATCTGGTGGATGGCATTAATTGAATTCCTCCCTATTCTGCTATATTAAACGCTCAATATCCAGTTTCCTACACAATTAACATGATATAATCTTCAATGGCACACAAACGAAGGTGTTAGAAAGATAGGATGGCCCTTTAATAATCAAGTCTGGTGGATGACTAAGTTTTGCCTACCTTAATTAGTTCTTGAAAACCAGGTAATATGCACCTGTTACTTCTGAAGCACTTGTTAACAGTCAAATTATAACCTACATCCCGACCCTTACCATGATCTATTTCTGTTCTTCTTTTTTCCTTCTCTCTTTCTCTCTCTCTCTCTCTCTCTCTCTCCCACACTCATTCTTTCTCTTTCTTTCTTGTTTTATGTAACGATAACTTGTCATATCAAGTAATACAGGTCTTTCTTTCCGATTTTACTCCCTGTAATGTACAGGAGTGGAAGTCGACATTTGGGGGATTCTTATTAGGGATCATTCGGAGTGGAGATACACTCTAAAGAAGAGTGGAGTCCACTCTTAAAAGAGTTATTCAAATTGAATAGTGTAGTTAGAGTGGAATAAACTCCAAAGGACGTGATCGACATCATAACTCTTTAAAAAGGTGGAATTTTACTTCTCTGTATTATGACTTTGCGATATTGCTAATGCACATGAAGCTTTAACTATGTATATGTCATGAAATTGCTAGGTAGTATGGCGTTTCCAATTTGTATACGGCTTCATTTACAAATCTGTTATACTTTTATAAAAAATCTGCTCACAAAATCAACATTATTCCTATAATCTGTCCTTCTTCGATGAGCTTTTTTAAACAATGGTTTAACATGAGATTTGAAGATTTATGCCTACTATTTAACATTCATCATGTTCACCGTGCCTAAAATCATCGTAATATTAGGCCTATACAGTGTGAGTCAAAAAAAACTTTACACCTAGGAAATTACTAATAATTTAAAAAATAATTTATGAACAGTGAAGTATTATACATCATATGAAAGAGTGTTTTATCCTGAATCGTTTGGTACCATTTTTGGGTGGTATGTGTTCACGCTTGGATGAACAGGAGGTATTGTTTGCGAGAGTGCAAAAATCGAATTGCGCCAAAGTATTAAAGTGAGAGAATGAATTGAATGTATGAAATGAGATGCATTGCAGATGCTTTTTTCAGTAGCAAAGTCACACACACACACACACACACACACGCACACGCACATATGAAACACACACACTAACACATCTTTTGAGCACAAGCTCACACAAAAGGACAAAAGCATGTTGAAAGCTGCCATTCTTTGGGAATAAAAGAGGCGACCATTGATTATTCTCTCTCACTGTCGTGTATTCAGACGGTTTATAACTTCATATGTGTTGTGGTTACCTTTTTGGAACCAAGACATCATTACGTAATGAACATTACTGTAAATTCGGCAAATTTCCCAATTGATATCGAAATGGAATTAAAATTCAATCATAATGCCATTAAATGAAAGTTTGGTGCATTAACATCATAATGAATTGTTTCTCCCAAAGGACTCAGTCAGTCTGCATCTAAATTTGCTATGCGAGTGCGCGCGCGTGTGTGTGTGTGTGTGTGTGTGTGTATGTGCGAGTGCGTGCGTGTGTTTGTGTGACTTATTGAGTGTGACTCTGTGTGTGTTTTGATATGTGAGACATGATTAATTTTGGTAGGGATGTTATTTGGATCTGCAAAGACCGAATTAATACCGAAATCTCAATTGTTTTATTCAAACATCACATAAGCATTATTTGGCGCAAGTCGATTTTTGCACTCTCGCAAACAATGCCTCCTATTTATCCAAGCGTGAACACATACCACCCAAAATGGTACCAAACGATTTGGGATGAAACACTCTTTCATATGGTGTATAATAATTTACTTTTCATAAATGATTCTTAAAATTATTAGCATTTTTCTAGGTGTAAAGTTTTTTTTGACTCACACTGTATTCCTTTCACATCCGCAAAGTAAAGTTCACTAGACGATCTTCTTTTGTCTGTTACATTTCTGTCAATAACATTTCAAATGAATTGTTCTGCACCTCGCAACCTGTTAATCCTCTAGCCGTGGATATCCGTGCTCTAATGTTAACACAACCACAACATAATAGTGGGTGTTAGTAATGAACGTCACAACTCGGAAAAGTCTAAAGGTTGAGACAAGGATCTTACTTCCATGTTTCCAAACGAAGGGGTTACCAAAGGGTTACCCACTTCCCCTGTGACCTTCAGATACCCATAAGGCGCGTCTTCATCATCTCGAGATAGCCATATAGCCCGCTATTTCTGATTTGGGAAATAATCCCGAAGTTACAAATAACGTCCACATCAGCTCGAGATTCGACCTCGAAACTTGAAACTCGACCTTAAGAAATTAGCTCAAGATATTTAGCTCAACGTTAGCGCATATAGTGCGAGTCTTCGGTCTGGTGAGGACGCACCGGACAAATAGCTGGATATTTTGCCAAACAGTGGGATATTTTGCAAACTATCCCAAGATATCTTGGGATGACAATGCCGACAAAATATCGGGATAGTTCAAATAGCTGGATATTTGGCAATCTCGAGATAGTGGAGACGGGCCTATAGAGATACTTACAGCAGGTGGGACATTGATGACAATGCAGAATTATCGGCTTCTCACCAAACACATCGGGACAACATCCTTGCAATGTGATACATTTCCAACAACTTCCTGCTGGGTTCAGGAACAAGACCTTTGCAAGCAACCAGACTCTCTCAAGCATTAAACCGAAAGAAGTTGCGGGATGTTTAAAAACCAGGGCATGGAATTCAACCGAATCACCACCCCCCCCCTTTTTTTTTGTTGATGTCTCCCTCGATGCCCCTACTTGCGTCAAGCATGGACTAACAGTAACGTAGGTGAACTTCAAAACAGATGAAGCGAGCTCCAATGGGGAATATATATGACGCGGCAAGGTGTTAGCCATATGGAGCTCATGAGTCGGTCTGTGTTTAATGCCTCACCTGTGACTGATGCGAGTTTCATTTTCCAGTGGCGTATCCAACATAAGGGCGGACCCCTCCTACTCCTCCCGTTTGACAGTCAAGAAAGAGAAAGACAATGCAATACCCGAATTTTACCCCCCCCCCAAAAAAAAAAAATAAATAAATAAATAAATAAATAAATAAATAAATAAATAAATAAATAAAATAAAAAAATAAATAAATAAAAAAATAAAAAAAATAGGGTGGATACGCCCCTCTGTTCATCAAAACGACTGGATACGCCACTACAAGATCGACACCATGTCATAAATAATGCAGATAATGATTTTCCACTCTGAGAGCTTTGTCACTTGCTGAATTGTGCATGTTTTTTAATGTTAAGGAAATTATCATTACATGAAATTTGAGTCAGGTTGTACAAGAATGAAGATACCTATTCTACCAAAGGAACGTGTCATAATTGGGCCACTAAAATAAAATACTCGTTTTAACAAAAACAGAGTATCTTGGTATGTGTATGGGTAAGTGGGTGACTTACAGAGCAGTACACTGGGTGGTTAGTCGCCATAGCAGTAGACGTTAACTTGGAGTAAGATAGTTGTATATAATTCGTGATTCATTCAGGTTGAGAGGAGTTTGGGCGACCAATTATGGTTGGGTTCGATCAAGGAAGGGTATAATGATGATGATTCATGACAGGTATAGATCATATCATCCTGTCAGTTCGGAATTGGCCTGCAAACCTCACCTGCAATAAGAGAAAAAAACTATAGCCTTCGCTGTGCTTCCTCCATGTTTTTGTCTAAATATTAGACTCATGTAGCAGAGAAAGAGGGGGTTGTAATAATGATGGGATCAGAGCCATCAATATACAGAGTTTGGTCAATCCCGTTCTACTGCTTTGCAAAAGAACATAGTTTACGCCATGTTGTGACCAACTGAAATGAAGTTGGCTAAACTCTATATATAAATGGCTCTGGATGAGATGATCTCCTTTTTTCTTGTTCTAAAAGCCTTTGATATGATGATGCTGATGTTCATTTCATCCGACAAGGACTAACAACTTAGTGTCGAATCTGAAGGAAAAGGTAAAGAGAAATTACTGATGCCCATAGTCCATGCAAGTAAGGGCATTTTTATATCGTATTGTTTTGGTTTCGAACCTTGGAACTCTCGATTCTGAGACCACTGCTATTATAATGGGGCGGCGCGTTTTGTATATAGAGGAATCGTTTTATCTTGTCTAAAATTTAGAAAAGGCCTCCTTTTACTTCTTTTATTGCATTACATGGATCGTTTGTCGGTTGAAAGGTTAGATAATAGTAATGATTATTCTATTAAAAGGACAGCTACCCACAGAATAACCCCGGACAAAGTCTCCTCGGACAACTATGACCCCCGCGTTTATACACCCCTTGGTCAACTACTCCCCAGAACAATAAGCCTCTGGGCAACCACCGCTATGCCTTGATAGGTTGTCTAAGAGTAGCCTGATTTGATGTTTTGCCCGGGCTAAGGTGTCCGGGGTGTAATATTATAGTGGTAGTTGTCCAGGGTACAACCCTTTCCATTCATGAACTTCATCTCATTAGGATTTTGATCCTTTGCGGTTAATGGGTGAAACGAGAGTTAATCATCCACTCTACCACCTAGCTATGTCCCTAATAAACCAGTCAAGCCCGGTATAAAGGCGGCAAGGGGTCTGTAGGAGCCTGATCTACGAGGATCGTACGTGCTCGGATAAGACATAGTGGTTAACCTGATTATCACTGTGCGTGACTCCTTGAAACCTGGTTAACCAGTTCTTCTGAGACAAGATGGATGACGTCATAGATGACGTTTACAGCTCTTGACAGCTTCTATAAGTCATTTGTCAAGATCGGTTTCTTCAAGGAATGGATTCGTTGTCTGCAGAGCAGAGAAGGTGGGGTCAAAACAAGTTCATCAAAATCAGAGCCATCTTGAACGAAATCAGAAAGATTGTTATGCAGGAACTATTCTGTATCTCCCCTTCTCTTTAGCAGGTTTTTTGTTTGTTATTAGTTTGATATCTGAACAAGTATTAAACGATGATATATTTAATTCAAAGATACACTTGCCTTATATTGAAAATAGATAATTTTATTCTCACCAAGATCAGATACAATTATGACAGATAAACTCGAATATTACATCATTTATTGAAATAATTCAAGGATTACGTTTTCTCATGACTTTTTTAGTATCTTCATAGTTGTATATCCATTGATGCATTGCCTTATAGAGAAAAATAAATATTTTTTCTCATCTAGAACAGATGCAATTATGACAGATAAACTTGGATATATTATATTTTTTTTTAATCATTCATGGATTCCCTTTACTTATAATTTGTGTTATTTTTGCACGGTATAGTTGTATTTTCATAGACTTTTAAGCAGAGATCTAATGGTCTAAAATGTTGACCACGTCAATAAATGTATATAATAAAATTATGATCAATTGTTACTGAATTTTAAAAAAAAGGTTAAAATCATTTGCTATTGGAAGAACTACATGATAGCAGTGAACGTTATATTCCGATTCATAGCGGGAAACAGTGAACGTTAGTCTGAATAGCCTCATTAGATAACATGTATAGTTGCATAATGCATTTTGTAATCAAATTGTAAATCTGAATAAAATAATCGGCTGGCGATGCCGTCTGTTCGGCCAAAATTTTAACACAATGTGATAATTAGCATTTCATTATATCGGTCTCCAATAGGTCATCTATGCTGGTAGGCGCATTCAGATTCTAAAATGATAAACTTATTAAATTAATTGTATTGATGCTGTAATTTGCTGTGCGATGTTTAAAAGAGCGACAATTTCACTGGTACAGACGCAGTGCTTAGGCCAAAAAAAAAAATCATTTGGTTGTCCTCGACCGCCCGCTCGTCATTTTCGGGCCGCTCGTATTTTTTTTTTTTTTTTTTAACATTTTTAATTTTTTTTTTTATTCATTTTTTTAATTTTTTTATTCATTTTTTTTTTTTTTTAAATTTTCAATGCCAAACATACCATTTTATGCATTTGCAAGGATCAAAATGCGTCACGTTGCCAGTTTGGTCTTTTCAGTACGCAATTAGGTATTTATTAAACTTGCCAATTTTATTTTTCTATGTCAAAATGCCGTTCATTCAAATCAGGGTCTGAGCATTCTTAAACTCAATTTAAGCCCATCTGTACTAGTTTACAGGAGGGATTAGACCACCCTGCAAGGTCACTGCACAGGTGGTTATCTCATCAAATCAACTCTCAGTTAATATAAGATAAAGAGGATAATGAGGGACCAATGGTCACCGATAAGGCATTGTTTGCTACATAGAGGGCGCAAGTAGCTATAAGTAGTACAATGGAGATTTAAAAGGTGCTGTATTTCAAAGCCCAAAATCCTTTCTGTGTTGGTCTTGATATTCATTCTACATTACACTAGTCTTTTACCATATTAAAGTGTTTGATAGACTTTGTTTGTTTAAATGCTTGACAATCCCAATGATTTAATTTTTTTTATGGAAAAAAAAATTATTAAAAAAAAAATTATTAAAAAAAAATCAAAAAAAGACACACAAAAAATGAGGTTAAAAAAAAAAAAAATCAAAAAAAAAAAAAAAAATATTCCGCCCGCCCGCCCCTACTCCAGAATAGCAATCGAGGACAACCAAACAATTTTTTTTTTTTTGCCTTATAATAATTTAATTATTCTCAAACCTCCCTCTTTCTTCTATTCCTCCTCTTCTCCGTCGTCTTCTCTTCTTCTTTGTCTCCTTATCTATCTATACATTTATCTATCTACTTATCTCTCTATCTCTTCCTTCTTTTGTTCAGCTTTTTTCCCTGCTTTGTTCCCCCTCTCGCCCTCACATTCTCTCTTTCTCTTTCTCTCTCTCCCTCCCGCCAACTTTTATCATTCTGACAATACGACCGTGTCGACAAATCCTGTCGTTTCCATCTTCTTGACGCATCATTACGTTATTATTTTTGAGGGACTGAAAACGAACGGAACGGCTGAAAATATCCCCTATATCGAAGAACACGACTACACCTGTGTGATGTAGAAGTATTGTTGTACCTGCTTAATAAATATTTTAGGGCACTTTGAACTTAACACTTTCAAGCGAAACAGTCGAGGGAACAGCGTCGTGCCCTAATTATAGTTCACTGGATATACACAGCTTGCATCAATGTATCTCCCGAGACCCGCATTGAGCTGAAAACTCTCTCTCTGATCAATGTAGAAAATTCTTAACACGCAACCATTATGAAGATTCCAAGTTGCTAAGTGGTGCTTCTCCTAGGTACTATGTACCCAAATTTGTCAATCAACTAATGGACGCCTTTCAATGGTTTCTCAAACTGAATGCGTTACTGCACCATTTACCTGCTTGATAATTATTATTAAATTGCTTGAATTGGATATATACGGTATCTCTTCAAATGGTTGATACAATCATGGAGAAATTTGATAAAAAACAACTATTTACCTGCCACAAAATCTCAAGAAAAGACAACAATATCTTGAACAACAAAACAACGTTGATATACATGCCCATGAAGGCACTATCCGATGTTCGGTTTATTTGAGGTTTAACTGGTTAAGTAGGGGTTAAATGTTACTCCTGATTGATTCCCGGGGAGGAGATTATGTTCTGAGCCCTGGAGAACATGTAATGTAGAGTCAGAAGACACGTTTACACTGACGGTTAAAATTATTTAAAGGTATTAAACCTTTCCAGTGTCAACCATATTGTAGAAAGCTGAACGAAATAATCGTCACCTTCATTACTGTAGTGATTTAATTTTGTTTGTTATTAAATAGCATAATTAAAGAGCGTTTTATTAAAAATAATATAAATACTTCTTGCATTTAAATAAACTAAATGAAATGTTCAAGTCAAATTCAGTGATCTAATCTTGGTATTTTGTATAGTAGATCAACAGATTAAATCTCTCATTGGCAATGTATAAGCGAAAACTAAGATTTCAGAGCTATGATTAATGTCATGAACATATCAAAAAGTCTTATTTCACTTATTCCTATTATTGTTGTTCTCATAGCCATGTGAAAAGCGTTGAAATATTAATTTATAGAGCATATATTAGAATTCATTTTTATATAAGGGAAAATTAATTCAAATTAATATTTTGCCTATAAAAGCTACCAAACAATATATTATTAACAGCACAATATGTGAAGAAACTTCGGAAATATATCATATCTTAACAAATAGGAAGAATGAGTTGAATGAAATTGCTCTCGACTTTCTTTTCTCCCCCTCTGTCTTTTTGTTTCTCTACCCCCCCCCCCCTCTCTCTCTCTTTACGTCTGTCTCTCCGTCTCTCTCTCTCTCTCTCTCTCTCTCTCTCTCTCTCTCTCTCTCTCTCGGTGTCTGTCTCTTCGTCTGCTTTAAGCATACAGCTTAGTTCTAACACTAAGGCAATGGAAACAGACTGCCCTATAATTATGGGCCACTGATCCAGTCAGTCAGTATGTGATTACTTGCGTTTACTGTACCATGTTCGTATTAAAATGTTCTGTAGATTTTCTCATAGATACCGACATAAAGGTAAATGTTTGGTTCATGAACACGAAGGCATTTTAAGGTCGTACGATTTGAAAAAGTAATGTACGAAGTGTGCTGTAAAATCATAGTGAGGTCGACTTTAGAAAATACAGAGAATACCATCGAAAGATGCATTCAAATAAAGTTCCTTGTTAACAAAAAAAAGCCGTTGCATTTTTTGCCATCTTGAAAAGTCAGAAACTCTCCTTCCGGAATCATAAACACGTGATTAAAAATCAGTCGGGCTACATTTTCGACTGGTGACAATCATGATAATAGGTCGATAATTCAGCCCTGATAGTGAGAGAGAACGTAACTAGCCTGAAGGATAGTGAACTTCAAGATGAAATTCCTCCTAATATTTCCAAGATGGCGTGATGTGGCGTGATGTATATTGTACCTACTCCTGGCCTCGTTTTTGCATCCTTTCGGAGGGGGTGACCAGTTGATGGGAGAAGAGGCGACGCCATGTGTGATGCAGATGGGTGGCAACAAGTAAACATTCTTGGGATTCTTGAGAATCTTTAGTCTGGAAGTGTTCCAACTTGAGTTAACTTGAGGAAGATGGTCCAGAATGCTCAATATCCACTTTATCATGATCCTTCACTTTTCATCTTGTTCCTTCTGTATTTATTCGAGAGTTATTTTCTTTCTTTCTTTGTTACCTGTGCAAAAATCGGGAAAATTTACGTTATCCCCCTTTTTTCACTGATTATACTTACAACACGTGGCTGACTGTCAAACAAAATTTCCAATGCATGGCTAAAAAGATCGCAAAGGCTATCATAAAAGTAATTTCAATACTCGTCTCTTATCCATCACCTTTTGAAATGTGCCAATCTTAAATGACATATTACGTAATCCGAACATATCTGATTTTGTTTCAGAGTAACAAAATGTCAGTTGTTGAGTCCTGCAAGGATCACTTCTTGGTCCTCTTTTATTTATTTTATTTTGAAATTGCTCTCGTCCTTGAGTTGAATTCTCATAAGTAGTTCGCAATCGTTTTGGCTCATCTCTTAAGTGTTTTTCATAAAACAAAATAGAAACTAATTAAGAAAATAAAACATTGATCAGGAGAACATTATTGTAAATGTTCCATTTGGGGGAAATTTCCGGTCAAGAATACACCTTGCAATCGGTAGAGGGCTTAGTCAGTGTGTAAAGACTCCCTTTAAGAAAGATGCATTCCTCAAGACATACTGTGGATTATTTTTCTTGTTTGATACTCTAGTTGTTTTGGTTTCGTTTCTCTATAATTCATTCATTCATGTCTTGTGGGGATCTCGCGTGTGCGCCTAATTAACCACAGATACATGGGGCATGCAGCTTGCCCATGAGTAAGTACGCTCGTTGATGGAGTTGACCGCACTGGTGCGAGTCACACAGCCAGAGCATATCGCTATGGTGGTGCGTCAAACCGTGCGTGCGTGCGCGTCCCGCGTATGATGAGTTAACCATTCCTTTATACTGGGAAGAAAAAAAAAGAAAAACAACATCTAAATTTACCTTAAAGGGGTACATTTGTTTTTCAATATTGAAACTCTAACGCAGGAGAAGGATCACACGCTATGGGCGGTGTTTCGCAGAGGGTCAGACGTCATTTGCCCCCGGATTTTACCTTAATAAAACATTTCTGCGAGCGAGCAAAGCAAGCGAGCTACCTAAATATCTAAATACCTAAAAACCTAATACCTAATTAATGTATCGTTTTCTGTGTCTCTTGTTCTGTGGATGGTGCAATGTATTTTTTCATTTTCATTACTTATCATGATACGAATACAAATACAAAATAAACATAAAACTTCCAAGAAAGTATAGGTTAAACTTTCATTCCTAACAATTTGTATTTCGTTTTTTCCCCTGTCTGATATTTTTTCTTCTAGGAAAATAGATCAAATGATTTCCTTTTTTCTATCATTGAAACAAGCTCTCAAAATTTGAATGTCATGATTAGTAGCTCGTTGTTAAAGGCATTATTGGTCTTTTGTTATTGACAATGAAAAAGATTAATTTGCGCACACGTCAAGTCTAATGCATTTCAAAACCAACTGCTTGTGGTTAAGACTACCAAAGAAAACTTCTTTCCATTAAAGTTTTTTAACCTACATAATAACCTCTAAAAATTAGGAAGGAAAAAGTGCAGTGCGGAAACGGATACACATACATAAACATGTGTTCCTACTGTAACCTTCTTGCTCCGAAACAATGTCCATGAAAGTACATTAATGCCTAAGGAGCACCAACTGTACCAACAAGATATTAAATCATCCAAAAATATCGTCATTCTATAAACAAATAAACCATTTTATGAAATACAAGCATATATCGTATCTTAGGAATGCCTTTTCAAGACAGTAATGCTTTAAGTTTTACAGCGGAAACTATTTTCTCCTCATTAGCTTTGTCCCCCTCCAAATTTCCTCTGTTTACTTTTATTCTGCACATCTGGTGGGCACATTTGGAGTATTTTTTCTTTTTTTTGCGGCATGGGGAAAATTTGAGGGGAAGTCTCTCGAAAATTAATTTCGACAGTCCTCTGGTGATTAATGCTAAAACATCTGGATATCTAGGGTTCCGTTTTGCTATATGATAAAGGAAATACATTGTTAGTGGAGGTATAGTTATAGCTCATTAGTAACACAATAGTCGGGGCAAGTCAATCATATCGAGTTATGGCTCGTTTGATATCAGGCGACCAGCAAATGCTAAAATTGAGATAAACAGAGGAAACTGATATTAAAACTGAGGAAAGGAAGGGGGGGTGGCTGTGGGATTTATTCTGATCCGTGCCCTTGTGTTCATCCTTATGTTTATTTTTGGCTGGGGGGGGGGGTTATGCTACAACAAATATCTTAATACACGCGGAAAAAACCTCCCCCGTAAACAACTAGTAAAAGGTTGACATTCATGGTCATTCAAAATAACAAAACGGACCAAAAACAAAGGAAATATATTCTTAAGGTAATATGATAACCATTTTTTTAGTGGATAATGTTCAGTACTGTTTCCTCAGTATTTTAAAATAGCTTTAAACGTTTTGTTCACTTTCCTCTTTCCCTGACATTTGACTTCAGTTTCAATTAGTTCTAATTTCACTGTTTTTTATATTTTTGAAAGTGATACGGCTCCATTTTCTTGAAAATACAACCAAATTATCTTGTCAACATACCTTACACACTTAATCCTAATCTCATCAATCAAGTTCCGAATTATTGGTACCCAAAGAGCCCCCGGTGCATCGATCATCATGTCAGATTAGATGTCTTAATTATATTAATGAGCACTGACCCAAGTTATAAATCCTCTTCCGTCTGACAAACAAAATAATGGGATGACAGTTCACTTGATTTCGTCCTCAGGTTTAATCTCTTGCCCGGTTTCTTCTCTATAAATATAACTTCCCCTCTCTTTATTTCACCAACATCCCCCCCCCCCCCTCCTCTCCCTGTCTCTATCTTCAACCCTTCACCTCTCTCTTCCTTTCCTCCTTTCTCTCTGTCTGTATCTGCCATGTCGTAGCTATATTGCTCATAAGAAAAAAAATCAGTCGTTAGATTACCTTCAAAATGTCGAGTCCCTTTTTTGGGGTGTAATTATAGTAATAACAAAAACAAATTCTATATTCATGTACAATGGAAAAAAAATGTCCTTAGCGGTGATGAAAGATGAATATATCGTACTGAAGAAAACGGATGAATTCGCTAATTTCAAAGGTCATCAGGAAACGGACAGCTCCGCCTGAAATAAGCGCCAAACATGGCTGCCGTAATATTAGCAACCATGATTTATGATAGCAATATCATATCGATTCTTCGCGATCACCCACTTATTAAGGGAGAACAAAATAAAATCACAAGACCTACTTAAAGAGAAGGTTGAGTTCTGGGAAGAGGTGACAAATAATTTGTGAGCATTACTAATTCTTATTATGCAAGTGTGGAAGAACATCAGATAAGACATGTTCCCTGAAAAGCATGGCTCTTCAAATGCCTTCATATTCTAAATATGCATGTAACATCGTAAAAATCTGGGGGGCCGGCTTTTTACGCCACGTGTTCGTGTAGTCCCATATACATTTTCTGTGTACAGTGTTTGTAACTTTACCAAGACTTGGCCAAATTTCTTATCATTTTGATGATTCCAGAACCTTGCAATACACACAAATTCTTATATGCTAGATGATCAACCTTTTCTGGTCGGTTCCACACCGTTTCTTTCACAATGCAATCGCATGACCAGAACTCAACTTCATCTTTAATAAATACCACCTATAAAAGCTTCAATCGTCGCAGAGTGTAATCAAGAAAAAAGTTCTCTAGTGTAAATTATAACAAGTTTTTATCATAATTTGTATTTGAAGGAGGTGATCAAAATTCAATAAATCTAATAAAAATCTCCTGCAGTTTGCCGTATCATTATATTTCATCATGCAGCATAATAAAAACCAGTTCTTGAATAGTCAGTTAATATTCAATATACTATACTAAAAAAGTTTCAATATACAGTATTAATATCTGTATTACTATAAAATGATATAGATTAGGACTTAAAGTGAGTTATCAATTATGCACTAATGTTGTTATCAAACATACTTAATCATGAGCTGATAAGGGCTTGATAATATGGTACTTCTGAAAAATATCTTCGAAGAGTCTGAAAGGGGGGGGTGTAATATGATTATTTAATAACTGATTTATTGATAAGGTGGTACTACTACCGGGCTTAATTCCTAATTACATCTCCGAGTCTCTGAAACAAAATGGATTCTTTCGGAGATCGTAATTGAATCAGATTTTATCTAAAGCATTTACCCGCTAAAAAGACTGCAGCTGGCCTTGCAATAGAACATTAGCGCAACAAATTGAACTAGATACTGATCGCATACATTGTTCTAAAAAAGATATAATTGCATTACTTCTTTGGCAGGATATACGCCATGGAGCCAGGAGAGTCCTGTCAATTTTCATTAAGTACGTGTCATCATCGAAGATCACCCCTGGGGTTACCAGAAAAAGAATTCTGACATTTAGCCTTCCATGGCGGGTATGTGTTTATCATTGTTTTGTTCTTGTATATATTTTTCTTTTTTTTCTCTTTCTTTTTTCTTCATGGAGATGACAAGATTAATTCGACTTGTCGCCAACCATTTTTATATATATTTATATATATGTTTTACCATTATTGTTTCGGTGATCCATATCTTTTATAATTAGGTAGCACATTTTAAGTTTAATTATAGGCCTCATATTCACTCTTTGTTTTCTCTTTTCCCTGACGGTTTTGGCGCAATTTCTAGTAAAGTGCGGAATTATAAACCTTCCTGAAAAAAAGGCGACATGTAAATCAGGTCAAGCTCAATCGCTTTTGAATACGCCTTTGTGCAGTTATATTTTATCTTGTACGTCCTTTGTCAAGTACACTTCAATCGAACGGATGTGTGCCTTTTAGTCCTGAATTATTTAATTATATTATTGCTGCTGATACTGAAATGATAGACTTAACTAGTTGTCCTCATTTTGATCAAAACAGTTAAAATGTTAAAGGTAAAGACCAGTATTGGCAACGCCCCAATTTCAAAAAATGAAATGGAAGCTCTCATTACCAATCATGTGAAAGAATATGTTTTGACTAATACATGATGATAAAAAATTTGCCGGGAAACCGCCTACTAATTCATATATTTGGTAAATTTATTTCTCTCATGGTCTGGTGAGAGAGAGATAGGGTAGTCCCATATACATCTTTCTGTGTATAGTGCTTGTAACTTTACGAAGAATGAGCCAAATTTCTTATCATTTTGATGATTCCAGAACCTTGCAGATGCTAGATGCTAGATGATCGACCTTTTCTGATCGATTCCACAACGTTTCTTTCACAATGCAATCGCATGACCATTACTGGTCTTTACCTTTAAAGGATCTTTCAATACACCTCGTTTGATACAGATAGTCACGATAGCAGTCATTATGACAAAATAGCAGAAAATATTCGTTACATTGACCATTTAATGACTTCTTTTTCAGCGAGCATTCCTTGTAACATTGAACAGAGTCACTCATCCACATAAAAAATATATACAATTTAAAAAAAAGCGAGGGGACGAATATAAAATAGATTGGTGGCCTCGACACAATAATGTCAGTCACTGTCAATGTCATTGTAATGTCAGCATATACAGCGGGGGCGTAGTTCCACAGGGGGCTAGGCTGCCCCTCTTGTCCGGTTTCCATTTTTGTATTGGGGGGAGGGTTCAAAAATACTTAAAGGATCAAAATCTCTCCATCCTCCCCTCCCTCTCACTCTCTCTCACGAACAAACAGTGACACAAATTATTATCCTTCTCTATCCGGCTCTGTTACTCTACACCCTCTCTCCCTGCTCTCTCTCTCTCCCTTTCTCTCTCTCTCTCTCCCTTACTCTTTCACTGTATGCCTTCCCCAACCCTATAATGCAAGATTACACCCCCCCCCCCTAAACTCAGGCGCATACTTGCAAAAACAAACAGAACAATCAATCGTTTCTAGGAAAAACAAGTGTATTAATAATTGGATGAAATCAAGCCCCAAATAGAAATCTGACTAACCTGTCATCTCAATTTTCGATTAATTGTCAACATTTGAAAAAGAATCCTCTATTATGGCACATTTTTGACAAAACCAGAGCAAAACCAGCATACATGGGAGGTATGCTTTTCAGGGCCATCTTAGCTGGGGAGAAAATCCTTATAAAGAATTCGTTTCTTACGAGTTTTCCACCTTGTAGGCTATATTCAAATAAGATTGACGATTGGCTATTTTTGTCTTCCTTCACTGAAATTTATTTTCAAATAATTAATTAAATAGTGAAGAAAGAATGACGACTACCAGTTTGTCTTTAAATAAACCTTAAAACGTATTCCTGTTTCCAGTTCATTACAGCAGGCCTATTATGAGTTACATAACATCACGTCGATGGAATATAGTCCCTATTACATAAAGATGATATATGTCTGTTTTCTATTTATTGTTCATCTACTATTTCTTCATCATTTTCGCCTCCTTTGCCTACTTTCCTGTCTTCCTCATCTTGTACGCAAATGTATTTTACGTGTGTATATGTGTGTGTGTGCGTGTGTGAGCGGGCGCGCGTGAGGTCGTGAGTGAAATCTCTAATAAAATAAATAGTTTTTAAAAGTATGTGTATACAAGGGTGTATGTATTTATGTCTATACATGTAAATATATATTATATATATTGCTTTGCATTTCATTAATAACCTGTGATTGAAAGATAACATTGCCCATATTTTTGCGTGCTTTCTGGTCGACTCGAGTAGCTCAGTGGTCCGGAACCCCCGCCTGGCATTAAACCCCCCAATGATGATAGATCCATCTTAGATCTCTACTGACATGTTTTGGATCCAAAGTCTACCACCTGCTATTCAAGGAAATTATCCAAAAAATTGGGTCCGATACAATATTTGGACGCTCCGGTGTCAAAAATGGATAATTATGATAACACGGCTGACCAGTTTAGTCAGCTGGCGATGTCATTATGATTTTGTTTTTCTTATCACGTACCGCATTTTCCAATATTTTTTGTTTCCCCAGATCGCTGGGCGTAGTCTGCGACAGAGGTCGGGGTGAGTGGATTATGTTTTTATCTCAGCCATTAATAACTCATGGTCAAGGCCCGAAAACAGACCTGTCAGATTGTTAATTCAAATCAAGGTGTCTAAATAATAATTATGAAGATGGGGATTCTTTTAAAAATGAGAAAATTCATGAATTATACTTGATGGCCTCCGAAGATTGTTTGTCAAAACCATGCTGCTGTATAATTTTCCCTTTGCAGTTTTAGTTTCCATTACCGTGTTAACTCCAGCCTAATATGTAAATGCCATGCTTTAATGGAAGAACTATTGTCTGTACCTAAAAAGAGATTACACCATAGTAATAGGCCTACATGCTATCACTATTCTATCTTCATTAGATTTTAATTCAAATAATATCTAATAGAACAAAGGATAGAATTTCATAGAATTTGATCTATTTCTGCAATATCATGCTACGAGACCACCCGCACTCACTATTGTTTTCAATTCTCCCAGGTTTATCCAATTATAATACATGGTAATACGATTTGGAATTGTCTTCAGTTTCCTGCTTCTGAGAATATGAAATCTGTGTCACGTGTTTTCCATACGTAACATGACATTTCAGAAACATGAAAATACTTGTTTGCAGACGTAAATATGCCGCTGTTGATGAATTTTCGGAAATGCCAGCATTTTAAACAGGAAAACATCAGGGGTGGAAATCTCCAGATATTGGGCGGCTAAATGTTACCTGGTTTTCAGTCAACACCGGCCGGTCCTCAAAATGCACAATCATCTTCTCTGTTTTACTTTTAATACGATTCTACAAACAGTTTTGAAGAAAATAATTTTCTCGGGAGAAACAAGCTATCGTGATCATCCTTTTTTGCTGCTGAATAGGATGGAGATGCGAAATTTTGTTTAAAATAAAAGGTTATAATGCTGAATTAAACAGCTCGAAAGATTCTCTCTCGCAAGACATGCAATGATATTTGCCTTTTTTTCAACATTCAAGATCTATTACCTTTTACCGTATAATCTGCATCCTCTCCCTGCCTCCCCTACCCACTCACTCTCTACCTCTCTCTCAGGTCCTGCTATAGAAAATTAATGTGAATTATTGACGAAGCAATTGACTTAGGGAGGCTATGGGAAGGGTCCAATCGATCGTCAACTGTTCTCGTCCTTTTACCCAAGAAGCTCTCCTTTTTCTTGCATTTCCCCCTTCTTTCTTTTTACTTTGAATCTTCGTCATTCGATGGGGAGGGGGCAC
The DNA here is from genome assembly GCA_035222895.1 of Strongylocentrotus droebachiensis. Classification (NCBI taxonomy): domain Eukaryota; kingdom Metazoa; phylum Echinodermata; class Echinoidea; order Camarodonta; family Strongylocentrotidae; genus Strongylocentrotus; species Strongylocentrotus droebachiensis. The sequence goes on along the minus strand of JAVYIG010004346.1, from coordinate 95,921 downwards.
GTACCCCCTTGCCCCCTATAACTACACCACTGCTTGTCATTCAGACTGGAAGCTAAACAGGTGATCTTTACAGGTTGATTCATGCGAGAAGACAGGAAGAAAGAAATTAGTAAGTTAATTAAGATGTGTAGGTAACCACTTTATCATTCAATCGTTACGTAATTATTTTTCTACAGAAAACAGGAGGGCTCATGGAGAGTACATAATCGCAAATTACAATTGCATGAATGTTTCTTTAGACATGGTCCAAGTAAGATGTTTTCTCGGATCGACTTTGCTTAAAGGTATAGACCAGTTCTGGTCATGCGATTGCATTGTGAAAGAAACGTTGTGGAATCGATCAGAAAGGTTGATCATCTAGCATATATGTACTGCAAGGTTCTGGAATCATCAAAATGATAAGTTTGGCCCAATCTTGGTAAGGTTACAAGCACTGTACACAGAAAGATGTACATGGGACTACGCGATATCTATCCAGTCTGGAGAGATATAATAATTTACCAAATATATCAATTAGTAGGGGGTTTCCCGGCAAAATTTGTATCATCACGTATTAGTCAAAACATATTATTTCACATGTTTGGTAATAAGAGCTTCCATTTCATTTTTTTTAAGAGAGGGGGGGGGGCGTTTCCAAAAGTGGTCTTTACCTTTAACATCAAATGACAGTTTAGAGAGGATACGAGAAAAGAACGAGGAAGAAGTCACCAAGGTTCCTTGAGGTTTTGGCGAAGTGGGTGAAATCTTTAAAGACTTAGGACGTAAGACATCGTTGGGATATGAGACACCAGGAAAGAATATCTTGGCAACGGAAGCCACTGAATCGAATTGAAGAGCAGTAGATGTCAGATGAAATTCCAATGAGCATGAACAATAACTACTATAACGAATGCGCCCTTGCACGCACATGGCACTCAAGCGATGGCTCTCTCGCATGTACAAAGCACTACAACGATAGCGTGCATGCAGCCTTATGACAGGCTATGAGTTAAAGACTTAAGACGTAAGACATCGTTGGGATATGAGACACCAGAAAAGATTATCTTGGCAACGGAAGCCACTGAATCGAATTGAAGAGCAGTAGATGTCAGATGAAATTCCCCGTTTTCTCTTGCTAACATGTTTCATATCCTCACTAATCAACCGCATCAGGTCGTCTTCAATCCATCTTTCCCCCTCCTTGACAGGGCCAATGAATGAAGAACACGCTCCCCAAGCAAGTCGGATATAATTTTGAGGAGGATGTGGAGGGGCAGTTTAATAGGTCCGATGTGCCCCCAAGCTGCGGGGATCAAGGGAGATGAGACGTGACACCCTCTACTCTCAACTGCCGTCTAATTTATTGGAAGTGTCTTCTATTGTCCTATATATTTCGGTAACTTAATTAGGGATTCATAAATAGCTAGTTTGGTTATAGATTTCTTTCGTGGATGCCAGCAATTCAGTTAGCGGAAGATTTTGAGAATTCTGAATTTATTTCACAATGGCATCCTCAAAATAGGATTCTTATAAAACGGTTGGAGTCTGACCAATATTTGTGTAAGGTCTACATCAGTACATGTCTATCCGCATTTAAATCGTTGCACAATTCTGATTTTATTTTAACTGATGGACAATAGTTTATGTCAAATATCAGATCGTATCAACTGAGATCGCTATTACGAATTTAACTATTCTAAGAACAATCAATTATTATCACTATTGTACTTGTCAAAATCTAAAGTTACTATGAAGTGTGTAATGAATCTGTAAAATATAGCATTTTAAAATATCTTGCCAGAATAACTGGTGAGAATGGTTACCTATTCACCAGGAAAACAAATAAACTTCTGAGCACGAAAATACAACCACTGGACAAAAACTCCTCTCTTATTTGCCAAACGTAACTATTTCCTTTCAAATTCTTATAACCTCTACTACCATATTCTATCATCACGTGACCCAAGCATAGTCCTCCCCCTGCCCCCTCCCCTTCCCTGGTGATTCTCCTGCCATATATCTCTCATGATACCCGTTCTATTAATGGGGAGTAGATGTCCATTTATTTCCTGCTCAATCGGATAACTGGCATCGCAATCTCCCTTCGCATGTTCTCTATTTAATCCATGAATCACTTTTCACTCCTAACCGAGTTGACATGATTGATGTTTAAAGGGATATATTAACAGTAATGACCCTTTTAATGAAGAAAATACTTGTATCTGTTTAAGAATGTACCGTATAAAGGTATAGACCAGTTTGGGAAACGCCCCTCTCTCAAAAAACGAAATGGAAGCTCTTATTACCAATCATGTGAAAGAATATGTTTTGACTAATACGTGATGATACAAATTCTGCTGGGAAACCGCCTACTAATTGATATATTTGGTAAATTATCATATATATCCGGACTGGCATAGATATCGCGTTGTCCCATACATCTTTCTGTGTACAGTGCTTGTAAATTTACCAAGACTGGGCCAAATTTCTTATCATTTTGATGATTCCAGAACCTTGCAGTACACACCAATACGTATATGCTAGATGATCAACCTTTCTGATCGATTCCACAACGTTTCTTTCACAATGCAATCGCATGACCAGAACTGGTCTATACCTTTAAGTACACTGCCAAAATATTTCCACCATAGCTCGGTATGCTATATTCGAGTTGGGAGCAACTTAGGCTTGTACCTGTATATAACATGACATTTTAAAAAGGTGGCAGGAGTGGGATGTGATCAACAGGCGCAATGGGGCCCTGATACTGCGAAACATCATTTAGTGAGGCTTATTTTGAGAGGCCTAATTAATCATTCCCGCCTGTGTCTTTTCTCCCAGACGTTAACTGCCCATCAATATATTCCAAATATGTGACTATGGTTTTTATTTATACCAAAACTTTGAAGAAAAAAACATCATATTTCGGAAGAGTTTGGTCATTGTCTTATCTATGGACTTTGTATCGTATGTGGGCGAAACAATTCACTTCAAAATTTAATGAAATGAAATTTAATTAATAAATTAATGAATGACAGAAACTATAAGCCGCTCTTCCCTACCCATTAAGTACTATCTTCCTGTATATTTTTTCTCGAAGAATTTATATTTTCACAGGCCTTTACCTAGCCTATAATCTAGGCGGAGTGCCGAGATTTTTTCTTTGCTGCTAGACTAACCTTAAGCAGAACGTCTGATACGGCGAGACTCACGACTCACGGTTCGTAGGCTCGCCGTATCAGACGTTCTGCTTAGGGTTAGTCTACCAGCAAAGAAAAAAGCTCGGCACTCCGCCTAAATTATAGGCTAGCCTTTACCCGGTCAGTCCACTCAACCTGTTCTACTATGCAACCGAAGGTTTCTGGAGTATGTGTGTTTGTCACGGTCATCTTACCATCATGTCCCAACGGTCCTTCAGGAATAACATGGCGGAAGGATGAAATTTGGTGAAGTTCATGACAAATTTATAATCACCGTCAGATCGTGAGCTCAGCTGCATTCCTCGGTGGAGGGGTTGCTTTGGGGAGAGTGGTAGAGGGAAGTAAGTGACAGTTTTATTGTGCGACGGGATTTGTGTATTTATCATATTATTATGAATTATATTTTAACTATAATTCTCATCACGATCAAATAAAAACGGGGTCAGGTGATTCATGCCATTTCTTCATCTTCTTTGTCTTCTTCCTTATCTCCTCTCTTTCCCAGTCTTCTCCTTCTTTTTCCTCTTCTTCTCTTCCTCTCCCTTCTTCTTCTCATCCTCCATCGTCTCCCCCTTCTTCTTCTACTCCCTTTTCTTCTTCTCCTTCTTCCCCTTCTTCTTCTTTAGTTTTCCTGTTTGTAAATTGATTTTTGGTTGTAATTTGGGTCCAAGCCCATAATCTTTCGCTTTCTGCTGTTATTTAAATAGCTTCCAATATGAATTTTAACTGCATTAATATATATGATTCGAAAGATATGGTGCAGATTATTTCATGGTGAGTTATTCTCCTGTCGGGGAGGGGGAGGGTTCAAGATTAATTTTGTTTCAACATTCACTTATGATAGTCATGAATCCATCCTGTTCATCGTACATGGAAGAAAATAAATGTTCAATTGAATCAAATTGAATCTGAGACAAAGTTACCCAATCCCTTTAATGTTTTGCCATGATGGAGATATCCATACTGTCAGTCTCTCATCAGTCCGCCCACTAATTGGACATTCTCGATGCATACCTGGGATGAGTCCAGCATTTTCACAGGCCCGTCAGGCTTCAAGGTGTTTATTTCCATGCGATATATTCCTCTCATATATATACAGGGAAGCTATATGGTAATAGGCTATGTATATACGATTGTCTAGAATTCTAGATGTAAATGAGTCAATTCGATTAAAAGGATATTCTCCTATATAGGTTTTTGTATAAACTATAGGTATATCTCAGGAAATATAGAACATCCTTTTTTCTTCCCATTGTTTGTTTAATATATGCATCAACTATTAAAGGCCCACTGCACTACTTGTAGCTACTTGCGCCCTCTCTATAACAAACAATGCCTAATCGGTGACCATTGGTCCCCCATGATCCTCTTTTTCTTATGTTAACTGAGAGCTGAGTTGATGAGATAAACACCTGTCCAGTGACCTTGCAGGGCAGTCTAATCCCTCCTGTAAACTACGGCAGATAAGCTTTAAATCATCATGGGCAGATTCTAGATTTGAGTTACTTGTCTTTTGACATTAACTTAATGCCTAAGTGGACACAAGAATCGCTCACAAACATCAGCCACTGTCGATGAGTCTACATTAGTCTCCCCTCATCTCATCTCAATTCGAACATAAACGTTGTCATTTATAGTTGGTCAATGTTTGTCCTCTCTTGTGTAACATTTCAACATGGTGCACCTGGAGCACATTTGAACAGTTCCTTCCTTTTTAATAGTCCTGAAGAACCCCGATCCCTAAGCTGTACCAAGGATCCATTAACCCATCCGCTACCAGAGCAGCACCCACCCTCCACCGTTGTGAACACCCGAGATCTTAATCTTGGTGCTCGATGGGTTAACCCACTAGGGCCTCAAGCGCAACAGACAATGAACGAGTTTGTTTTATTGTGTAATCAAGCCCTTGTTTAATTTCCTGTGTCGATGTTTGAAGATTATTCCTCTTCCTTCGTTCTTCCATGTTTCTGCCAACATCAACATTTTGTTTGTATGTTGTTGTTTGTCCTGTCTGTCATTATGATTGTGAATGTTGTTGAAATACTGGTCAAGGTATTATCATTAAAGTAGTAGATATTATATAACAAATAGCCTAATGTCAATTATTAGCGTAGGTTTTCATAATGCAAATAGCAATGTCTCATTTAAAGATGTATATGTTTCAATTTACAATACTGAAGCTAGAAGTATAAACGGGTAGACGATTTATATCATTCATCATATCTTAATTCTAATATCACCAGCAGAGACAAAGGGAGAAATGAAGAAGGAAAACGTTTAAAGTTTATATAATTATGTTTATCACTATACAGCATGATATTGAAAGAGACACTCTCTTGTCTAAACCATCAACGGGGCATTTTTGTTCCTCTCTTTCTTTCCTTTTATCGTCTTTTCCCCGTCTTTAGTTGAGAGTGGGGGGGGGGGGGGCACGCGCTCATATAGCTACACCATAGCTTGCCAGGTATATAAGTACACATTTAAAGTCACATTTTCCACACTCGTGGTTTTCAATCAAATCTTTCAGGCTCCCTATCATGTCTTGTATCATGCCTGTATTAAAGACATGACGCACATCCCAATTGAATATTCACCAAACTTCCGTTTCAAAGTTTTTCAAATTGTATCCAATATCAGAAATCTCATTCATTCATTAAGGACATATCCGATATCTGTCATGGGTTTGGAATTTCGCATTGTTCTTCAAGAATGCTTCATCATGCAGAAATGCTATACCGTAGAACATCTCTAGAATACCCTAGAATGATAAAATGTATAGTAAGAATGAAATATTACATATTAATCTCTTTACTTGCTGAATAACGCTTCCGATTCACTCCAAGACAAGAGGGCAAGATTTAACTTTCAATTACACTCATAGTTATTGCTACCTTTTCAGGCACGATGGCTCAGAGGTAGAGCAGTAGTCTCGTAATCGGTAGGTCCCGGGTTCGAAACAAGTCGATGCGCTGGTTCCCTTTGGTAAGGCATTAATCCTCTTTACCAAAATTTCGGAGAGGACTTTAAGCCGTCGGTCCCTTAGTTGCTTACTTACACCCACATGCCTTCTTAGCAGTCAGGTAAAACAAACAAGAAAACCAACAATAAATCTTCTTTCATCCTAAGACCTTGATAGTCCTTCCCGTAGCTTTCACTGTCGCCGAATCACCGTTTACTTGCAACCTATTCTATTTTCATCGTGATTTGTGTTTCTGTATAAAATTATCCTTGACATGCATGCTATGTGCTACCTATACTCTTTCAGATATTGATTTGGCACAAAGCTATTTTCTACAACAAATCTTCTTCCATCCTACGACCTTAATAGACCTTCCCGTATCTATCACTCATCCTTGTCGCCGAATCGCTGATTCACTTGCAATCTCTTCTATTTTCATCATGATTCGTGTTTCTGTATGATATTACCCTTGACATGCTATTTGCTACCTATGTTCTTCCAACTATTGATTTGGCACAAAGCTATTTTCTATATTTGTATACAACTTACACAAAAGATCAGCGAATTACATGAACTTTTTGATGGGAAAGTCAGATTAAATTCAGAGGCCCTTTATGCTATCATGGTGCCAGTCTAGACTGACAGGTTAACATTGGCTCATCACTTCCATTTCCTCGAACTGTTTACTCGTTTAAAAAAAATGCATGTTCATCCTAGGAACATTTTGAAAATCATATTTTTATCCGGCGCTCTTTTTATTACTGTCGTTTAAATGCAATTATCAAGTCATTGCATACAAGGCTGTTTACACTTCATGACATTTGAGCTGACGTACGATATATTTTTTCAGAGGTCGATCCTTTATAGGCATGTAATGAATGTAATTTATCTCTGCATTATGAATTCTATATTGGTAACTAAATAATAATGCTGAAATCAAATTGAGATTTAATGGCTCACCCTCCGTATATTATCCCTGTCGACGCAACCACTCCTTCCTTTAAATCACCCTTAGGAGCTCTCACATGAATTCGTTAATTTATTTGCGAAAAAAAGTATTTTTAGTTTCTGCTGAATTTTGATATGGTTATAAAAACCTGTGGTCCTCGTGGGTTATTCACTTTCTGATGACCACAAATATCTGTGAAAATAGAAAACAAGCGTGTGGAGAGCTTTTATGAAACTAAAGAAAGGAAAGGAATAAGTGACAATTAATTTTTCGTTTCTCCGGAATCTCTTATCCGATGCACACGCAGTGATTGCAATCGGTATTGCCATGGTTACAATAATGCACTCCCCGAATCGTGTGACGAAAAAATATAATGGAAGAGAAATTAAATTTTCGGTGGCTCTAAAAAATGGGATAATCATGCCTGTATCATATCCTGGCTACTTCCAGCTTTCAAGAAAAACCGATGTAAAGTGTAAATCTCCGAAACCGCGATCTAAAACGAGGGCGGATTCTGGCCCCCGAGCCGAATGGGATTCGTGGGTATCTCGTTAATGCACGCGTGTCATTTATAATTAGGTAATCTCGTTGAAAAGGGTCGGCTGCCGAGTCTGAAAAGGGTCAGATATTACGAGTTTTCGGTAACGTTTTGATGTGATAATTAACGACAGATAACTGTCACCACGTCAGTATTATCGAAATTATTCATCCCCTTCCCTCCCATAATAAACCATTTTTTTGCTTCCTCCCTGCAGTTCAACGATACGCTATTTTCCAAAATATTAAATGTAATAGAACTTGAAAGAGTCATCCCCTATTATCTCTTTCACTGCATATTCTTTCATTTCTCTACCCCACTACTTTTCCCCTTTTTGTTTGTTTGTTTATGTCTCACAAGTCTGATAGGCCGTCATTCATATGCATTTTGTGTATGTTTTAGTGTTTTAGATTTTAGAATATAAAACAGGGAGTGGAGAATGTGCATACTTTGTGTGCGGGCAAGCCTGAATCCGATGACCGGGGTAAGATCGTCGATGTATTAAAATATATATAAACCCAGAATATTATCATTATTGAATGAACTTTAACTGAACTTATTTGTCCTTCTTTTCTTCAAAACTTTCTTATCAGTCTTCGGTTCCATCTTTCAATCCTTCTCTCGCTTCTATCCAACTGAAATGAATAGCATGTTGTTCAACCTTGTCACAGTATGACATAGCAACACGTACCTCTCTGTGGTTACAATTTGTGCAATTAAGAGATCACGGCTGGTCTTCATAGTTTGGAGGCACCAAACCCGTGTTAGTCGTTATGCATAACGAGAGTGTCTGATTCCTGAGACTATGCAGACTGTGATACCAAGTAGACGGCACAGTCTACACAAAACTGATGCTGACAAATACCAGATATAGGCGCAGCTTAAGGCTTTATGGAATTGTGTTCAAGACTTTTTTAGAGCCTTTGCGTGCAGACTAGCCGGTCTCTTGGCTTGGCAAGGTAGCAAGAGAGCAGAAAACATCTTAAAGAGATACTAGCACCAATCACAGCTTGCTCTCTCTCAATCATGTCAATCGCTTGATCTTAGGCCTAGTTTGCTCAAGATTTCGGTAATTTAGCACAACATTCACTAAAAAGACATTCAAGCGGGAACATGATTAAGATAACATGGAATGTGTAACCTCTACATAAAAAAAACTCTTGGATTGCATCTGCTAAATGGGTACATTTTAGTTTTTTTTTATTTGAAATAAATTGCTAAAATAGGTACAAATCGGCAGTCGGGACAAGGAAATCTTCCAACAATCGAACTGAGTGTTTTCTAAATGCACTGTTCAAGTTAGATCATCATTCATTTCTTTCTACCTCGTTTCCAATATTTTCTTCCTTCAGAAAGCCACTACAACTCAGCGCAACATTTTTTTTATCATCTTCTTAAAACAAAATAATCACGAACGGGTGAAATCGATTATTTTGGGTAGAAATGATGAATATTCCACCTTAACAAGTTGGAGCCTTTCGAATTTTTGGAGAAAAAAAGAAAAAATTCAAATTGCATTTGTATAATCTTTTTTCTATTCTTCGTACATCATGTAATTTCCAACGGTTCACCTTGAGGTCTCATTGTAGCCGATGGCACTAGGGTATAGTATTTGTACATCGTCTTTGTTGTCGAAATTGCCATTCAGATTAAATTTATTGAATCAATGTATTTCTGGCAAACGAGTAAATAGTCCATCAATAACAGTATTCTCCGTTCCCACGATGTTCTTTTTTTTCGATATTTAGGTGTGTTTTTTCCCGAAATGTTGATGTATGAAGCACCATCCTTGATAATGTGTTTCTTTTCTGCCAAATACTGACAAGTAAATCTCAAGCACATCTGTCGGTGATTCATACATGTCTTACTAATTTCACAGCACAACAAGGATCCATAAATATGCGTCTCTGTCACTTTATCATCATCATTTATTATCTACCCACATTGTCGTTGTCAGGATGTATATCCATTTTTCTTATGAATGATTTTCCTCTGGACAATGGAATTGTTTTACCACTCCAACTGCAAGACTTATGTACTTTTTGTCATTTGGTGTGCATTCGACAGAAATCACACGGAATCTTCAAATATCATGCATCGTCTTATTTCTTCCCGATTTAAATTATCTACAATCTTTTCTTTCCCCATGTTTTTGAAAGATTAGGTTGCATTTTCTTTGTTTCCCTTTCCCTCTTATTTTCCCTCTTTTGATTCGTCTCATTCCCTTTTATTTACCCACATTTCTTTTCTCATTTTTCGTCTTAACAATTTCGCTCTCTATATCTTCATATCTTCTGCGTTCAAAAATAAATTCAATGTATCGAATTTGAATGCTATTGCACTTATAATAGAAGCGAAAGGGAGTATACAGATAAATTATGTGTTTCTTTTACTTTCAGTTCATCTTTTGTTTATGCTTTGCATTCACCTTTTTTGTTTACGGTCTCGTCTCGTTTATGTTTATTATTGTGTTTCTCCAAATTAAGATATAGACATCAAGCGACAGGGCATCCCACCTTCTTCGACCTTCAATCCCCGATGTATCCCAGCATGCATTATCACAACCATGGCGATAACTTGTTTGATGTCAGTCAAGGTTTCTCCGCGTGAAGTGAAGAAGATCAGACAGATAAAATATCATATTTAATTTAAACAAGGATCTTCTCTAACCTAATTGGCAGCTAAACTATATTTATATTATCGCATGATGTTTAAAATTTACGATAGGTCATGGAAATGCTTATTGAGCTAAAATACGACATAATTTTAGTCACGTTTGAAGCCGAATTTAGCGGGAGAATTTTCATGGATCGACTCTCATGACTTTAGGTTAAGTATACTGGCCTACTTTCCTGCTTGACATGACGAATGCCATTTATAGAAATTGCACGAGATGTAAATACGTTTTTAAGAAAAATCCGTTATATTGGGCTACATCCTTCCCAAGGTATATACGATTAGCAGCTGAATAACACAAGATTTTTGAGAAAGTGTTTGAACATTTGCTGTCAAATTAATGTTACGTTCTGCTATGAACAGTCTTGAGTAATGTGTATATTTACACCAGAATCAATCGATGCAATATGGATGTTCGGAAAGAAAAGATTTTCTTAAAAAAAAAAGTTAACAACTTTATAGAATCATTCTTTCTAATTTTAGCGTGATACTTTCGACAAGAATATTTGCAAAAACGAAAAAAACTAGATGAAAGTCGTTGGCCCTAAAAGAAAACCGGGAGAATTGAATTAGGAATATATCAGAAAATAGGGGAAAATAAAGAGAAGAAGGGGCTCAAGTAAATGAAGAAGAAGAAGGAGAAGAAGAAGAAGAAGAAGAAGAAGAAGGAGAAAAGGAAAGAGAAGAAGGAGGAAAAGATGGAGAAGAAGGAGAAGAAGAATAAGAAGGAGAGGAAGAAAGAGAAGGAGGAGAAGAAGAATGGGAAGGAGAAGAAGAAGAAGAAGAAGAAGAAGAGGGTTGAAATGGGAAAGAGGTAGGACTCTATCCATTTCAACTTGGATCTTGGTCGTGTCTTATTTCTTTTTAAAAGGGTAGGAGGTTAAGGAATACCTTCCGCCCTATATAATAGCACCTCATGGAAAGCAAAGGCTTGTGAAAGGATTTCTAAATTGGGCTTCGTATTTAACGGGTATATCATATTCCTGCTCACCGAAGGAATAGGTAAAATGTTCCCTGTGTGACTGGATGTTGTTAAAGATCAATCATATCACCAATATATTGTATAATTATATTGTATTTAGTAAACTAAACTTCAAATTTCTATTATTAGGCACATCTGAGCACGGTGTCCCTTCCGAAATCGTTTTTTGTTGTTGTCATAACATGATGCTATCTATATATTTTGTGTATACTCGATAAATAAATCCATCAATCAATTAGGCAAACATGTTAACATACATTTGTGTTTGTTTTCCTCTATTTTGATCTAATATTACAAGCATGGCTGCAGTGTTGTCAATCTGTCTTTAGAAGACAGCAATGTTGTAATCGGATTTATTCCATCAAGAGGAGGACCCCCCCCCCCTTCGAAATGACAGGCGCGTAGCCAGGGGGGCGGTGGGGGCGGTCCCCCCAAACAAACAAACAAAAAAAAAAAAAAAAAAAAACGCCGGCCAAAAAAAAAAGAGAGAGAGAAAGAGAAGAAAAAAAGTAAGAGGACGTAGGAAGAAAAAGGGAAAAGGAGTCGAGAACGGTACAACGAATCGTCTTCTTTCTCTAATAATTTAATGAAAAGTGAAAGCTTCCGCGCTTCGCGCGGAAAGGGGGAAACTAAGTTCAAATTAAGGATTAAGAGTCGGGAAACAACGAATCGTTTACTTTGTCTAATAATACGTCAAACTTCCGCGCTTCGCGCATGAGGATGGAGGGGGGAGGGACTGAAATCAAACAAGGATTAAGAGTCGAGAAAGGTACAACAAATCGTCTTCTTTCTCTAATAATTTAATGAAACGTCAAAGTTTTGCGCGGGAGGGGAGGAAACTGAATTCAGATAAGGATTAAGAGTCGAAAACGGTACATCGAATCGTCTTCTTTTTCTAATAAATGAATGAAACGTCAAAGCTTCCGCGCTTCGCGTCGGAGAGGGACTGAATACAGATAAGGATTAAGAGTCGAGAAAAGTACAACGAATCGTCTTCTTTGTCTAATAATACGTCAAAGCTTCCGCGCTATGCGCAAGAGGGGCGGACTGAATTCAGACAAGGATTACGAGTCGAGAAAGGTAAAACGAATCGTCTTCTTTCAAAGCTCCCTCCCTGCACCCACCCCCCTAGGGAGTGCGCTTCGCGTGCTCACTGCCGCCCCCCCCCCTAAAATAAAATCCTGGCTACGCGCTTGCGAAATGATGCCCCTACAAACGTTGTTTACAACGTTATAGGTCTAAGAGGTTTTATAGGAGGTTTTGATGGGCCTTTCTATTAAAGCGATCTGTCTTAAATGCAAAAAGTAATTCTAAGCACAAAACAGAAATCCATGCAACCAAAAATGATTTAATATTCATCCTATTCCTCTCAGGAATCGTCAGGATGAGATAAAATTGTGTATTTACAAATCCCATTTATACCATGAGTACTATAGAGGATTCTTTTTGATGTTTTCAGTCCTCTGAATCTCTGTTCTATATGCAATGGCACGACATCACCTTTAACTTGTAATACCTAGGATGGGATCGAATTCCTCGTGAAGGAAATCTTGTATTTCTCGTTCCAGTGTCACCAGGGTTTGAATGTGTTGAGCTCATGGTGACAAATGAACGTCATTATCGGGTTTAAACCCCTAATAAATCCCATGTAACTCGATGATCAGTCCCGTCTCAATTGGGTTAAAGTTTACAAGGATTGAGTTTTGTTCTTAACCTACTTTCACAGAAGTGTAGAAAGAGCAAGAGAGTGTTGCTCACTTTAGCCATGATCGCTTTAGGTTTACACAGGAGGAGCTAGTCGCTAGTCACCAATATCATATTTCAACGATTTCCTTCATCTAAATAATTTCAAAAGCAAATCGTACAAAGCCACCCTCAAACTCGCTCTGAAACGCTTCAATGCTGCATGCTTAAAGGTAAAGTCTTATCTCATTTTCTGCTTTTATCAAAACCAACTTCAAATATCAGGCATTTGAAGTTGGTTTTTGATAAAAGGAGAAAATGAGATAAACGAATGAGTGGAAGTTTGAGCACAAGAGTATTGTTCACTATAGCCACGATCGCTCAAGGTTTATGCAGGAGAAGTCGCTATTCACCAATATCATATTTCAACGATTTCCTTCCTCCAAATAATTTCAAAAGAAAATCGCACAGAGCCACTCTCACAACATGGACCTACTACGCTCACAACCACTCTGAAATGCTTCAACGCTGCATCATTACAGGGGAAGTCCACCATGATATTAAGTTTTTTTAATAATAAAAGCAGAAAAATGAGATAAACGAATGAGAGGAAGTTTGCGCAAAAGAGTATTGTTTACTATAGCCAAGGTCGCTCAAGGTTTACACATTAGAAGTCGCTATTCACCAATATCATATTTCAACGATTTCCTTCTTCTAATTTATTTCAAAAGAAAATCGCACAAAGCCACTCTCAAAATCCTTCTCAAATGCTTTAACGTCGCATCCTTACAGGGAAGTCCACCCTGATATTAAGTTGGTTTGAATAAAAGCAGAAATGGGATAAACGAATGTTGAGTGGAAGTTTGAGCAAAAGAGTACTGTTCACTAAAGCCACGATCGCTCGATATCATATTTCAACGATTTCCTTCATCTGAATAATTTCAAAAGAAAATCGCACAAAGACGTTCACTCTCAAAATTCTTCTGAAATGAGTGTTCATGATAAGGCAAACTGGACGCGTTTAGGAGATTAGCTGTCATTATAACCATGTCGTGTATGGCGTAAGTATAATCATCATTTTAAAGAAGATAACCGAGAGAGGGAAAAGAGAGAAAGAGGGAGAGATAGATAGAAAAAAAAGACAAATTAAAAGAGAGCCTATCCTAAACGATTCTTTTGTGTAGCTTCGAAATAAAAAGAGGAAATCGCAAATAAGTTTGAATATCTAATAACAATAAGCAATCATATTTGAAAAGAAATAATAAAAACACCGAGGACGTGCTACAAAATCCCCAGGAAATAAGAGATTTGTATTTAAGAAAGGGATATGTGGTGTGGTAGTATTCAGATTTAGAAATCCAATTTCAGAACTATTTGAGAAATCGGTCAGCTGTTAAATTGAAGTTCCCCTTTGAACTGCATAGGTAAACATCTAACTTTACATCGAATAACATTCGGGTCGATGTCTGCAGGTAGTTAGGAATAAGGCACGAAGGCGGCTAGACATGGGGGGGGGGGGGGTAAGGGAAAGTGTTAGATCATGTAGATGGAGAGAAACGAGAAGGGAAAGTAGAAATCTTATAGAGCAAGAAGCAGAAACAGAATTAAAACGAGCGGAAGAAAGATAAACATAGAAAGAAACAGGAACGGTTTAGATTGAAGGAATACAAAAAGGGAAAAAGGAATTCATATAGGGAGGGAGATTTTCGAAGAGAGTGAGAAAGAAATCTTAGCACAAAGAAAGAATGGTATTAAAGAAGATGTTAACAAAGGATAACCAATACGGATAATGAAGAAGAAAAATAAAAACAAAATAAATAAATAAACGAACCCCAAAATATAAAGTGAATGTAAGCAAAGGATAAACCCTTTAGAAGTTTTTTTTTAAAGGGAATTACAAATTACATGAATGTATGAAATGACGGAGCACACTGCAGATACAGTAAGCAAATCTTCCGCTGAAAAGTGAAAAATTACCTTACTCAAAAGTTTGAAGGCCATATTATGGTTACACAGGTGAGGGAAAAACATCAACTCCGTCAAAAAATACACACACATCTGTTCAAGGCTTGCTACAAAACATCTGAAATATGTGGGTGGGGTTGCGTTTTGTATATTTAGAGAATCCTTTAATTGTCACGCAATCCTATAACCTTACACAACCCTCCATTAAGGCAGGGTCGTAACATCTCCCTGATCTATAGGTATCGCTTTTCAAGGCCTTCTTTGATACACGTTTCTTGAGATAATGGAAGTTATAAATAAAGTGTCTCGTCCTTGATCTTGTGCGGCGGTTAGTTTCGATCCCCTTTTCACCGTTGTTCACCCCCACTCGTCCGGGGGGCGAATTTTTTTTCCGTACTCGAGAGGGCAAATACCCCATGTGCGCATGCGCGTGGACTTGTGATTTCTCTGCTACTTCCCATACGAAATGTGTATGTATTCGCATCTACTGTGCACGATTCGCGTTCTACGAGTAAACGATGGCATAGTAGTCTTCAAACACAGACTCTGATTTGCCAGTTTGACAAAACAATTACGCATATATCGTGCGTAGCAATAGTACTAGTATTCAAGTCTGAGTAGTTGTATGATTCAGACATTTTAGTGCTTACAGAAATGCATCCCAAATTGAATAGCATGGTATAGTAGTCTGCAAGCACAGACGCTAATCGGACAGTTTGACAACATAGTGTCTTGAGTAGTGCTTTATATTCAAATATGTGTAGTTTTATGATTCAGACCCTACTGGTGCGTGTATTGGAAAGGCATCTCAACTTGCAGAGTGGCATAGTAGTCTGCAAGCACAGACGCTAATCTGACAGTTTGACAACTATACCATACCATTCTATACAAGTTGGCGACTTGAATAAAGTACTTCTCAGCACACTACTAGTATGTTGTCAAACTCTCAGATTAGCGTCTGTGCTTGCAGACTACTATACCATTCTATACAAGTTGCAATGTATTTCCATATGCACTACTGGGTCTGAATCATACAACTACACAGACTTGAATAAGCACATCGCGACACATACGCATATTGATTTGTCAAACTGGCAAATCAGAGTCTGTGTTTGAAGACTACTATGCCATCGTTTACTCGTAGAACGCGAATCGTGCACAGTACATGCGAATACATGTACATTTCGTATGGGAAGTAGCAGAGAAATCATAAGTCCACGCGCATGCGCACATGAGATTTTTGCTCTCTCGAGTACGGAAAAAAAATTCGCGTCCGGGGGCTTGCTACTGTGCTTCTACACATAGAGCGGAAAGCCGGTGTAATGAAGCTAATCGGTTTGGATATGATTTTTGCCGCTCAGATGTCAGACAGGTGTGGGTTCTTTACCTGTCACATCTTTCAAGAGAGGATTAAATCAGAAAGTCTGTTTTTTAACCAGAAAGGAGACTGATCCTTTGCATCGACATGATCGAGAGAGCGACCCACATTATCAGATTATAGGTTTTGTTTTTCCCCCTCATGACAGCTAACGTTCTTTCAAACTACTTGAACGTTATACTACGTGTGATTGAATAATTTCATAATTCGAGTAAACAAATATTTTGAACAATAAAAACATACCTTGCTGCATTAGGCTATTCGTCATAATCACTATGTTATCACATTATTGGGGGAGCAATACGCCATTGCAATTGCATTTGGGGATGTACATTTTTGACATAATCATATGTACTATGTAGACTGCTAATGATGTTTAGAACAATGGGATGAGGGTTATATCAATTTCATCTATATAGACCTTAGGATATGGTGTCTCAAAAACCGAAAATAAAATTCAAAGTAGCCCTAGATAATATTTCCTTTCCTTCGAATATTTTTGAACTCGTTGTTATATTTTGGCCTGATTTGTCATAATTACAAAATTAACAACTTACCGACTTCGTGGACTCCGGGATTATCACTTATTTCCAACACATACATCTCCCGCCCTTTTACGCTGGTTCCGATAGTGTACACTCTGCTCAGTTGGGGCCAACGCAAGCGAAAGTCATCCAATTCTTGATGTAACATGGCATAATCGTGGTACTCCCACCGAATCTGTCCAATGGCCCCAGCCGGGTAGGGCAGGCAGGCAATGATATAAGCGATCGCTAGGAGACAGGCAGACATCAGCGAAATGTGTCGTCTGCTATATCTTCTGGCGGGAAATTGTTGACTGGATCGTCCAGAGTCATTTTTGTTGTTCTCCTGGTTATTGGCCATTTCGGCGTGGCAATCTTTGGTCAAGCGGCACACACAGTCACAACACATGTTTAATTGTTCCCTTTTCTTCCAAAATGACGTTCTTCTGTGATTTACAAAAAAATAAACTTCTATAGTATCAAATGGCGCAATATGGGCATCAGTGGCACATAATTCCTAATCCTTCAGAAGTCCGACATTCAACATTCAATGGTTTTAATTCATAGGCCTTTTATCTCGCAGTTGATTTGATTAAGAATCCCTTGAACCCCTGTTGAAATGCAATTTATATTTCCATGAACTTGGTGAAGTATTCCAGGGTCTAGATGTCTCGATCCCGCTCAAGCAATTCATGAATAGCAAAAACTCCCGACGCTAGGAACTGCTTGCAACATCGCTCGATTGTTTTTCGTCCGTGGAATGTCACAACAAGATTTTAAAAACGAAAGATGATTATGAAGATGATATCTCCTGCTGAATCCAACATGAGTTGTCAGAGTTACATCTCTTCTGTGTTGAAGGAGACACCTGACAAGGAGCCGAGTTAGAGCTTGGTTGGAAGCCAGCAAGACAAGGTGAGGCGACCGGTTTGATCGCAAACAAGTGGCACCGATTCCCAGCGTGAAGTGAACACTTTCTCGATAGGTAGCGTGCAGCATCAGCGCCGCGTCGCGCTCATGATCATACCGGCGCGTTCGCTCACCTAAGCTTCGCACGCTCGCGCACCACCCTCCCTTTAACTCCCATTCCCCTTCTCCCCCCCCCCCCTTCTCACTCTCTCGCTCTCTCTCTCTCTCGTTCTCTCTCTCTCTCTCTCTCTCTCTCTCCCACTCTCTTCCCTTTACCCCTGTAAGTTGGTTTCACCATGGTTTCACGCGGAAGCTTCTCATCACAGTCATCAAGCATATCTGAATAACGGATATCATCAATATGACGTCGACCTGCACAAGACCCGTGAAGACTTTCAACAAAACCTCTTGGAAATTAAAAATAGGAAGTTCTTTTAAGATTTACCGCTATTATTAAGTTTGCACATGTGGCGGGAAATAAGAACGTTTTATTGCATTTGTTACTAGAAAAACGTGAATACAATGGCAGTACTTTAAGGAAGCGATTCTGTGCCGCTCTTTGCTCTATGTTCACTCCATGATACAAGATGATTTTATAAAATCAACCTCAGGAAAAAGAATATTTTGTTGAACACGTTTTTATTATTGTTACGCTCGATCATGAATATGAGATGGCAGAAACACAACGTCGTATGCCGAAAAGCATAACCTTGTCCTACTTCTGACCACTCGAAATATAAAGATCCTGTTTCATAAAACTTTGCTATCGATAATGAATGTTATCTGTGACGAATGTGCTCTCAGCCAATCAAATGCCTTTATTTCAGTAGCTTATAACAGATATTGTAACATGTATTGTTATTGATAACAAGTTTTATGAAACGGGGACTAAGCAGTGGTGGGGTACAGCGAGCAGATGGTGAAGGATTTAGAATTCATTATGCGCTCTGGCTCTATATTTGATTTCTTTTATATTTAGACGAATGATGACAGAGTGAATTCTACTTAGAATGACTAAATGCAAATTCACGTACAATAATAAAAATACAGCACTTGCCAAATATTATATTGCAAGTGCTGTATTTGTAACTTTAATGCTTTCTCTCCATTTCCTTTATCTTTTTGTCTGTTTATTATCTCCATCATTATATCAAAGATATCCCACTGTCTCAAATGTTATTGTTCAAAAAGTGCAGAATGATGCAAAGTGTACTATTTTATCACATTAATTGTGATGAGATGAACTCACTCATAAATGTTTTGTGCATCAAACAAACCGAGGGAATGGAGAGGAAGGGTGAAGACAGAAAGAAAGAGAGAGAGAGAGAGAGAGAGAGAGAGAGAGAGAGAGAAAGGGGGAGAGAAAGAGAGAGAGAGAAAGAGAGAGAGAGAGAGAGATGGGGAGAGAGGATGTAAGAAATAGAGAATAAGACACACACAAACACAGACAGAGACAGACAGAGACATACAGGCAGGAAGAGGTGGGAGACAGAGTGTGAGTGGAGAAAGCCCTGTTACTGCTTGATCATCTCACATAATAAATAAACTCCTCGATCAAACCTTTTGGAATAATTACAAGTACATAAATGGCTTAGGAAGCTATGCGATTCAATTTGGATAGGGGAAATATTCAAAAAGTTAAATTAAAAAGCTCTTCAGAAAGTTGAATAAAGACTTTCTGTTAACATATTCCGTGTCATGTCATGGTTGACGTGTTTAATGATGACCATGTGTCCAGCAGAACTAATTACTCACGAGTGGCCTCAAATCAGGCTCTTTACGATTACTCATCGCCAATCACCTGTTGGTCAATTTAATTAACCGAGGTGCTAGTTAGCCTTTGTGACTTGTGAGGAGACTGCCTCAGGTAGTGCTACAGCAGACAATGTAGAACATGTAAAATTGTAATTATCATTCACTGACATACAGCGAGACGGGACTATGCAGACCATAGTTCTCCTGCGGATAAAAAAAGAATGGACAGAGTTTGGAAGTACACAATGACTAAAACACAATGGTAGCACAAAATTGACCATCCGGCTTCCAATTATTTCGATAATTACCATGGATCATAGCTGTTAGATATAATTAGGAATTGAGATCTCGTATTGTGGGTTGATACCAGTTTTAGGACGCCTTTCTGTTTAATAGATATTATTATGACTATAGGCTTCGAATAAGCCTTTGTAAATGTGTAAATACATTTTCCTTGAGGATTTCTTTATTCAATGCCAAACAATGAATGCCATCTCTATCCACCCCTCAAAACGCATTTATGCGCATTTGACCTATAATTATTTAAGTTCTGCTATGGTTTGCTTTTGACGAAAATCATGCTATAATTGTAAGGATTAAATTTGAATTTAAACGATTTCATCATTTAATTTGAATTGTATTTTCTTCATTTGTGTTTTCTTATATTGTTGTCCTTGAGTTTTTTTCTTCTTTTGACACATTCTTTGCTGATTTTCTGTTTGTCTTCAAAGATAATTTTCTAGCATGTCGAGATTTTATTTCAATAAACGATCAAAAAAGATGATTAAATTTTATTTCTATTTGTTTTGTTGTTCAAATTGGTTGATGCGTTTGTACTTTTTTGTTCTATTTTCATGTCCTTTTCTTGTGTTACCATTTTGAAGATTATACCATTTCAGAGATCTTTTACAACGAACAACTTCAGCGACATTTTGAAGATTCTCTGTCACGGTCGTCGGGGAAAGGGGTTGGGGGAGACAAAAGTCCGATTTTTTTTTTGGACAAGCAAGAAGAAGGGGCATCAAATTTTTATGTGAGGTGTTTTTAATAAAATATTGTCTGACATGCCAAAACAACAAACAAACTGAGCTTCCCTCTCCTTCCTCCTTTCTCCATTTTTTCTTTCTTTTTGGTGTGTGTGTGGGGGGGGGGGGGGGGGTGAGACCCCTGTGCCCCTTAGGGACCAGCTCCTGGACTTGTACATCAAGTATGGCCTAATAGTTAACACGAAGAGAATGCCATCAGTGTGGTGGTGTCTCATGCACGCCTACTCTTCGCCTGGCCAGACGATGCTATGCCTGTTGGGACTGTCTTTTCCCGCGCTCCCTAACCAAACATGACACGGAAAGGAATATGTCGGGCAAAGGGAAAGGGTGTGGATAAACCAAATGATGGGACAGTTTCCTCGCGACTCATGGGCGAAAAATTGATATGTGGGAGGTCAGGAAATCCGAGGAAATTAGATGATTTTTCTTTTGTGTCTCTTGAATGTCAACATGACTAAATTGATATTTCAACAATAATCGGGATATATCGGTCTTAGAATTAGCACTCAAACTAGCCGCCCCCCCCCCCCCCCCCCTCGCGCCAGGTCTCTCTCTTTTTCTCTTTTACTTTATCTCTCTCTCTCTCTCTCTATTTCTCTTCCTCGCTCTCCCCCCTCTCTCTCTCTCTCTCTCTCTCTGTAACACACACTCCCCCTCTCTCTCTCTCTCTCTCTCTCTCGCTCACTCTCTCTCTCTTGCTGATATCATCATAGCGATCGCTTTGAAGTGACACCCACAGAAGACAGAAAATGAATTTACACCTTTTTTTTTCTTTTCATTTTTACTATATACTCTATAAGTTCCAACAATCGTTGAGGTGAATAAAAACAGAATTCTTCAAAATCTTAACACATGTGATCTTTTCCATCAAATTAAGAACATAAATATAAATCTACAACCAATTTCCGTGAGTTGGTAGGCCTATTTCTATTCCATGAACTTTTCATTTTGTGTTTCACTTTCAGACGAAAATATTTTTGCGCAATGGGTAAAAATCTACCACGTTTAGAACACAACAAATGAATCACACTGAAGTAGTATAATATACCATGTCAAAGTAACTCATAAAAGCTGACAAATTAGCTTATATCCAATGGGGTCATATATCGTTTTTCCCTCACTAAATCAAAAGTTTGAGCCACTTCATCAAATGAACTACTGTACATGATCACAATGATATCGATCAAAGGCTGAAATTGACAGATACTCTTTGGAATTAATGAATGCAATTATACATCTTACTGACTATGAATACTTCGTGGTTGCCCTAACTAAAAATGAAATACACAAATAAACGTCAAATTATAGAAATGCAGCAATTTGACAACAGTATAAAAAAGCATTACCACCACTCAAAATTAAAAGTTAATCAGTATATTCCATGTTTGTCTTTAATCCTTCACGTTTACCCTAGGAACAAAATTTCAGATTTGTTATATCTTGTTGTCAATTTTAATTAGTGTATTTTTAAAGACGATCGCAACAATATTTGCAAGTCAGAAACATTGCACCACTTACCCAATAGGAAACGTTGTTTATCAGTTATCACACAACCTTAGCGTTCTATCATTACAGACAAATTAAGAAACAGGTCGGACGCCTTGTACTTTTAATGTAATTAGAGAAGGGATATCTTGTTTGTCCGATTCATGTTTCCCTTGGATGACATCCATTGTTATAAACTTAACTTTAAGATGGATTTGGTTCGCTTTCTAAGCGGAAATATAGCATTATCGGACTTGCTCTGGACTATTACACGTGTTCCCTATATAACTCGATGGACATCGAACCAAGGACATAACAATGCCAAATAGAAATAAATGAAAATAAAACCCAGTCATGTATGGACGTTTAGATTACAGTCCAATGGGAATTGCAGAGGGGGATGGGGGCTGTCAATGGGGTGGGGGTATACATTGGTGTATCAAGTTGTGCCGTTAGAAAATAGTGAATCATAATTTTCCAATAGTATAGTGATTTAAAAAGTCATCA
The DNA here is from genome assembly GCA_035222895.1 of Strongylocentrotus droebachiensis. Classification (NCBI taxonomy): domain Eukaryota; kingdom Metazoa; phylum Echinodermata; class Echinoidea; order Camarodonta; family Strongylocentrotidae; genus Strongylocentrotus; species Strongylocentrotus droebachiensis. The sequence goes on along the minus strand of JAVYIG010004346.1, from coordinate 73,386 downwards.
AATTACAGTTATTGATCATGTTGATTAACATAAAATTTTGAGAAGTTGGAGTTATTCCTGGCCGTCAGCGGATAGAACATAAAAAAATAAAATCAGAGTGGAGTGAAGAAAAGAAAAAGAGAAGATAGAGAAAAGGAGAAAAGGGACTCATGTCGGGAAAAGTTTAATTTCTTATTTTCATCCTACCCCTCCCCTTCCAAAGCATATTCCAGAATGGGAGGGGAGGTTGCGGGGTGGGGATCTGTTCCTATTTGGGAGGGGCTGGTAGCTTTCCCTAAATAACTGTCCCTTTCTTGGATACCCCCCCTGCTATATTGACCCCCCCCCCCCCGCCCCCGCTGTCACTTACCACCCTCTACCATCAAACTATCCCTTGTCACTCATGTATTCGTATCAGGACATGGGATACAATCATGATGATTGAGGGACGGATGGCATAATAGAAACAGGATTTGTTAGATGTGACAATTCAAGTCGATTCAATTCATTTATTTTCCATTAAAATTCAAAGTAAACAATACCTAAAAAATGAACAGCAAAATCGGAAGGACCCCATCGCAAGATAAGCAAAGCTTGTAAGAATGGGGCCCTGTACAAAAATAAACAAACAAGCAAATAAAAATGATTGTGTCTAAATGGATGGACTGAATTCATGTATATTATCATGGACCTATTAGTAGGTCCATGATATAACTGGGTGACTGTAATAATCATCGTTGTAGAAACACACACATTCTCATATTTCATGGTTTGAGTGGAGAAATATAGAATCTCTCAAAACCTTCGACAATGATTATGTCTGAATGGACAGAAGTCATGTGTATTAATGCCACTGTGTGACTGTAATAACTATCGTTAACTTAGAAAGAAAACATCAATTTCTCTTATTTGATGATTTGAGGGGAGAAATAACAAATCAGTGAACAAATTGAAAAGGAGGTTGAATCACAATGTCCGTTTCTAAGAGAGTATCGCTGAGCATATTAACATGTGAAATATCGCAGTGAATTCTGCTTTTTTAAATTTTAGCTTGAATAAACCAATAAGAGAAAAGGAGGTCGTTTACAAAGTCATGCATATTCTTATAATTTAGATAAAGGTTCATAACCCGGTACGAACCATTGACAAACACAATTTAAAACCACAAACAAATATTACATAGATATCATCACTGATCAGCAAATCAAGCTATATGATTAGTCACTTTGCGGCCAGTCCCAGTGGCACCAAGTTCAGTAGCTAGAGAGGGATGAAAAGAGGCCGATTCACCTGTAATATTGAACAGTGATGCAGCTACAGGTATACGTGGACGCACCCCCCCCCCCCCACTCCCTCTCCAATCGATATGTGGAAAAACTATAAGGGATCGAAGAAAGAACGGAAAAGGTGGAAGGGGAAAGAAGAGGCCTGGAAAACATCCAAACCCTCTCCCCTCATCAGGAGCCTTTTAAAATCGCATTTCATTTTCTGAGTAAGACCAGTGCCCTCCCCAAATGTTCCAGTGCCCCTATAAATAGGTGGACTCGGGATACGCCAATAATTTTGAATATCATTGACCGACCTCTTGTAACATTTTGTTAAGAAGGTCCTTTGGCATGTACACCGTAGGTATAAACTGTGTAAGATTGTTGTGCAGAGTGGCGTCAGCGAAAAAGCATCATGGTGATATTGCCTCAATTTGGTGTTCCTCAATTTCAGCTAACTACACTAAAATTTAAAAGCATGACAAATTATGGATATAAGATTGATATATCTCGCACGTGACAGAAGTTGAACGAAATTAAACCAAATATCGAATTTCTATTGCTACCGTTAATGTTTGTTTATCTTTCAAAATAAAACAATTTTCAATATGCATGATTTATTTCATTAGAAGAGCTAGGAGAGGCGTTGTCATCACGCCCATTCCTATAATATGTACATAGTTAATGTGTAAGTAATATTATAAGGTACTTGAAGGGGAGAAGGGTTGTGTGCTAGGAAATAATGTATCCACATGGGCGGATCTAGCTTTTTGCTAAGGGGGGGGTTTGACCAAAATAATGACGATGCGGAGCATCGTCCACGAGCCGCGAAGCGGCGATCCGATTTTTTGGGGGGTGTTTATTTGAACCCCGTAAGTGATGTTTTCCTGGCATCTATTAACACAATGGAGACCATAAAAAGCAGTGCATGATAACGTCTTTTTAAATCAAGTAACAGTTTAATACATAGTTATATCCAGAGTTATCATGTGTTTGGTTAAGTTACCAGATGAGTTGAATATCTTCTCACAATATTTGCACTTGAAAGGGTTTCTCTCCAGCGTGCGTTCTTTTTTCTTTCTTTTTTTCTTTCTTTTTTTCTTTTTTTTTCCCTTTTTCTTTTTTTTTTTTTTTTTGGGCCGCCCAAGGGGGGGGGGGTTGCAACCCCCCCAACCCCCCCCTGGATCCGCAACTGAATGGTGCAAACTATCATCGCAGAGTTGATCTCGGGGCTACTATCTTCCCGAGCCGCAAGGCGAGGGAAGATGGTAGCCCCGAGATCACCGAGGCGATGATAGTTTGTATCCCTTGCCCGAGTAAAGGAGGTTAATATTTGTTTTATATCCCACATCGGCAATGAGGTCTATTTAAAGTGAATTTTACATAATACAGGGTCGGATCTAACTTTTTGCTAAGGGGGGGGGTTTGACCAAAATAATGACGATGCGGAGCATCGTCCACGAGCCGCGAAGCGGCGAGCCGATTTTTGGGGGGGTGTTTTTTTGAACCCCGTAAGTGATGTTTTCCTGGCATCTATTAACACAATGGAGACCATAAAAAGCAGTGCATGATAACGTCTTTTTAAATCAAGTAACAGTTTAATACACAGTTATATCCAGAGTTATCATGTGTTTGTTTAAGTTACCAGATGAGTTGAATATCTTCTCACAATATTTGCACTTGAAAGGGTTTCTCTCCAGCGTGCGTTCTTTTTTCTTTCTTTTTTTCTTTCTTTTTTTCTTTCTTTTTTTCTTTCTTTTTTTCTTTCTTTTTTTCTTTCTTTTTTTCTTTTTTTTCCCCCTTTTTTTTTTTTTTTTTTTTTTTGGGGGGCCGCCCAAGGGGGGGGGGTTTAAACCCCCTAAACCCCCCCCCCGTAGATCCGCGCCTGATCCATAGTGAGCTTCACTATTTGTTTCAGGGCTTCGTTTTGCTGGATATTGGCGCGTAAGCAGGATTTTTTCAAGGGGGGGGGGGGGTTAACATTTTTAAATCGGGCCGAAAATTTCGCAACGACTCAGCCAGCCGCTAAATAAGCGGGGGGGGGGGGGGGGTAAGAGGACACTTTTTTTTTTTTTTTTTGGTCTCGAAATTTGAAAATTTTACATTTTTTATATTAAAAAAAAAAAAAGGGGGTGTTTTAGGTTTTTTTAGGGGGTTTACACACATAAAAATATCAAAGGGGAGGGTTCAACCCCCAACCCCCCAACCCCCTGTGTACGCGCCTGAACACGGTCATGTTCATAACAAAATCAACTTTCAGTTTAAGTTTCATTTTTTGCTTTCATATTTCACAGACAGTCGGAAACATTAATTTTAGGAAGGAACATGCGACATACAGTGTACGAAAAAAGTGCGTATCCAAATCTGCCTTACAAAAGTCATGATGAGGGTCGTCTACTTCTACCCCCCCCCCCCAACAACAAAAAATGTATTTAATTTAAAGTATGATATCATATCTTTCAAAAAACATTTTCTATTCAAGCCTACCTATTTCTTATTCATATGATTAAGTTCGTCATTAACCTTATTTTGAACTCTCGTTTACAATTGTATTGGTCTTGTTTGTTTATTTGTTCGCAGCATTTTTATGGGGAATCTTCGGGTAGCAATTAAAAATCCAGGTACCAGCACAGTGATTATTTTCATAAATGAAATCAACATATATCAAGGATTCCCAATAACTTTTGCACTAATTTGTTAATATACGAGGAGTGCTTTCTTGACAACAATGTTATTTCCCTCTATAGGTTAAATCCTAATTTAAACGCACCCTTTTTTCTCACAAGGTCCTGTTAACTCATTGTAGTTCCGTTGTGTTTCCTGGTGCTGGTGTTCACTGGTCCACATCATGGTAGATCGGAACTATTTTACTTGGACTCAGATCCGGTATTTCCACCAAAACTGACAAAACAACACCGTTAACTCCAGAAGAGGAATCGGAAATCATATGCCAGCAGGATGACAGGGTTATCATGGTTATAGCTCAAACTACAATAGTTTAGTCACTTGACAAGCAGCTAGAGCACCGTTCTACATACCAACCACAATCTGACTTATCTGTATGTAGTATTTAACAAACGTCTAAGTATATACATGCTTAATATTGAAAGAAGGCCTTTAATACCAACTGCATCGGTCGATTTGGGCACATTGAATGATTAACGCATCGGGAGAGGCGGAGTTTATTTGCATTGTGACTTTGACAATTGTTATAAACAAAGAGTGAACTTTTAGCCGTTTTGCGTCCATACTGCATTTCTACAGGTATAATTGATTCTATTGACGGTAAGTACCTTTCATATTTTTGCACTTGATTTGTATCAAACGTATTCGCAGTGTGTTTGCTGTATTTCATATTAAGAAATGATACTTCTATATTCATATACAAATGATTATATTCACGTGATATTTATGTGACATGTACAATATGACGTCTTCAAATAAGGGCACAACACCTAGAGCTCATTTTATTTCGTAATTTCTTTTTATTTAAAAATATGTTATCCTTAATACTAATAATTATTTGGGATATCATGAAAAGAGTGTAACTTTTGTTTATAGATCTAGAGTCCACTATCTATTTTAAGAGTGTGTTTCATGGTAAATGTTTAGTGGTATACAAGGATATAAACAGACCTATTGATTCAATCTATAATAAGAGCCCTTTGTCCTGGACAGATATTTGTATCTATTGCTCATTCCATCAAATAATTATGTTATTCAAAATACTTTGACCTCTGGCGGATACCATAGACCACAGATACAAAAATCACAATAGATATTCCGAGTAATTCTAAACGGACATATAGCTACCAGCTACTTGTACATTTTCAGGTCATGGTCATTCCGTGATGTTTATTCCATATTGTAATGAGGTTATTTTTGTTGTAATACTGGTAAAGTTATTATAGTTATTTATAAAAGTAAAAAATAGTGTATGTCCTCTAGGGAGATACACAAATGATCAGCTAAATCTAATACCTCGGGTAGATCTAACCCATTGGACTATTATAAGCAAAGTTTTGAAATACTTGTTTGTTTTTATGTTTGTTTGTTTGATTGTCTATAGGCTTTTTTAATCTCCGTTCTTTTAAAAAGAATAGAAATATTATATCTCGTCATATTTCAGCTTATCACTTTCCTTTAATGCGTCATTTCGTTTGATATGCTCAATAGTTTTATCTCCTTATTTCAATGATCTTACCTACTAGTGACACATAGGCTACATTGTGCATAAATCTATCCTAAAATGTGTTTTTTCTTCAGCACCCTAATTGATAAAACGTATGAAAAAGAGCACTTTCTGCAAGTTCATTGCTATATTTACTCACACATTAATATTTGTACTGAAACCGATATGACCTCTGATTTATTTTTCATTGATTTACAAGAAAACCACGTGTAAAGCTCTCGATAGGTTTACAAATTATTCATCAATGTTGACAGTGTTATAAATAGATGGAGGTATACCCCAAAATGTGACTCATTACTATACTTCAACCTCGTATTTTATTGGTTTTGATTTCCTATAAATATTTCGGTATATTTTTTAAAGCTATTATGAAGCGAAATGATTCATATTAGGTGGTATCGTAGGAAGCGACGAAGGAAATAATAGCGTAGGGTAAACCTTTGAACTTCCAGAATACTAAGTAACCAATCGAAAGTAGCCGAAGGAAATTATAAATTTGTGACGTCAACAATTGGCAGAGGTCCCTTTTTCAAAATGTTAAAGTTTCTCCTTTGAATTGGTATTTTATTAGTTTGTGTTGGAAGATGAATATAGGGCAATTTCATTTATTGAGTGATTTTCATCAATTGATAGAATTTTGATTAAGTGACTTTAGTGAGTCAGTTTGTTAGTGATTTTCAGTGAAGCAACTAATAGAAATATTTGTTGTTCCTTGTGTTATTTTTTGGTAAATAAAAAAATTAAGAATAGTTGCAATCGGAAACTCTTTGAACACGTTTAGCATCGCTTTAAACTGATATGCATCACTATCACTTTGTTAATCTGTTCCTTGTATGTAACGATCGTGAATTATTAATCCCAATTAAGACTATGATTCCAGTCCTAGTAGGGTACTCATCTAATCTACATTTGTGTTTTCATCTCTTGTTCAGACACCGAACTTGAATCAAACATGACGACATCGGCCGATTCGTTGATGTGGTCAGGCAGACTCACGACCACGGCTTCGACATCGTCATCGGACTCGGATACGGGATCGTTCGCCAACCAGTCGCTGCTGTCGGGGGAGGATTACCTGACCCAGGGAGACGTGTCAGATCCCTGCCTCAATCAAGGCACTCAGCTCAGGGATGAGATACGATGTAGTATCATACAGAAAAGGATACAGAAGGGACTAGGGGGTATTCGGCTGGATTGGAAGGCAAATGGACAAGAATCGGTATGATATTCTTATCATAATCTACTTATAATTATCAACATTAAAATGTAAATTACCGGTAGTTTAAAATATATGTAATGTATTATATATACGTTAAATAGTGACTATTGTAGGCAACTACTTGTGTTTTGTTCTGTTTATAGTTGCTTATCTAGACGTATTTTAAAATGATAATATAATCAAAATTATCATCATTATATTATGAATTAAAGAAATTATTAATAAATCAACAATACAAACAAAATGTTAAAGTCTCTATTTTTTTAAATGTTAATATTACATCGGCGTTTTTTATATAAATGTATTTAGAAAGTGGAACGGATATTACAGAAAATTAGGTGTTGGGAAGTGAAAGGTGGAAAACTATGAGCAATTGAGATAAAGATTGATCCTTGGATGGATGAAGAGGTACATTAATGACAGACTGGATTTATTATTTGCGTGACCAAGTTTTCATTACATCATTATGTAGATAATTATACTTTTTGGAAAGTTCAGGACTAAAGACACGGAGAACAAGAAAAAGAAATTCATTTTGAAAACGCAAGGAGGAAGCGAAATTTTTAAAATATTGTATTTCTTTTCACAATTTCTTTTTCTGTTATTGCTTTTTTGTGCATATTTCCAGCTTTCGAAAGAGGAAGAAGCCAAGCGGAGACAACGTCGAGAAAGAAATCGAGTTGCTGCTTCGAGATGCAGAGAGAGGAGGAGAGAGCGAACTTTTGTCTTGGTCGAGGTACGTCATATCAAGGCTGGCCTTATAGGGTGTACCGTGTATGGTGCCCCTAACCCCAATCCCCACCCCTAAAAAAAACTGTCTGTCAGAATGACTTCAAAGCAGTCATCCCGTAATACATCTTGCCCAATAGTATATGATAAATGAATAAGAGATTATCATATAAACAAAGAAAATAATAAATTGAAATTGATAACTAAATCAATACAACAAATAATACTAAGTGAAAATAACATTTACATTAATTTACATTTATAGAGCGCATTACGTGAATACTTCAATGTGCTTGAAATGAAATTAATTAATTAATCAGTTAATATATAATACACAGCAGTGAGGGCATTGGTAAGAATTACCCACACAAGGTACCTTTGGAACAGTCTAACACGCCCGAGACGGTAGCCGAGGGTGTTTGGACTGTTTTGACGGTACCAAGTGTTGGTAATTTTAATAATTCCCGAACATTGCTGTGTATTATTTGTTTTATACGATTATGTTTTATTTGTTATTTAAAATGATGTTTCATAACATGATTTTACTAATGACCTGTCATTAGAATTGGATAATGACTGGTCATTATTCAAATTACGCGTCAGGCAAAATAAATGCCTGGTCACGTGTGCGCTTTCAACCAATCATTTGATTAGGATCCAAGTCATCATCTTATAATTAAGAATAAAACATATGTAAGCCCTATTATGTCACATTCTCAAGAAACAGATCAGGACAAATCAAATTTTCACGTACTTCAAAAATTCCAAAACTTGGTGAGGGTATGAATAATTTAGTATATCTTTAATAAAGAGTAAGGGAAGGCAACAGAAGAAATAAAACTACAAAGAGGGGAAATAAATATTCAGTCTTACTTGGGGAGTGGAGGGGGTGCAAAATCGAACACTCAGTGCTCCCGCCCGGGAGGGGTTGAAGATGTATTGCTCTATAAACGCGTTTTGTTATTCCTGATGAATGTGGGTGTCACAGATTCTCCACTACATTATGCTTTCGTGAAGCATTTCAATATCATTTCTCTGCCATTTCTCTCTGCCATATTATGTTGCAGGAGACCGACCAACTGGAGAGTAGCAAGCAAGACCTCCTGGACGAGATCGACCAACTTGAAGAGCAGAAATCCCAACTCCTCGCTGTTCTCACCGAGCATGATCACAGTGGGCAATGCCATAGACATGCACAGGCCGAGGAACTCCACATTGACCCCTGACGTCATCCACAATGACCCATGACGTCATCCAGAACATCGATGTTGTGGAGACATTTAAACTTTTTACCGAAGTCGTCACGTGACTGAGAAAGGATGGCGATTTATATTAAAGTTGATCTAAATACGACAGAAACGACGAAGAACCTGACTCCATGATGATTGCTCAAGATTACTGTGACTATTCTTACTTGTAATTATGATCATAGGCGTAGGGGGTGGGGTGGCTAGGGTGCTGCAGCCCCTTCTCCTCTGGAGGTTTTTATTATTTTAATTTCTATATTCGGACAGCCACCACCTTACATTTTGGCAGCGAAACAGTGTCAACTTATTTGAACGTTCGTTTCGCCCGCGTTCGGAAAATCTATAATCTGAAGAGTTGATATTTGGGCAAAGCCCCCCCCCCCCCCCCACTCCCCCACTCGCGAACATGTGCTCATATGCCTCTGACAGTGATAACTGCCACAGGATCACACGTGAACAAAGCCAAACAGAGTTTTATGATTTCAAAAACATTCATCATTTGATTGCAATTTTTAAAACAGAGCATTAAAGACCAGAGAATGTTCATTGAACACGTTTGGTATCTGAAGTACATTAAAAATTCAGAATATCATTCCTTAACCCATTTTAAGAATGTGGATCATTTTGGATGAAATATCGTCTATAAACCATCAAAAAGAAAATTAAAAGAATAAAGGAATTTCAAGAATGTGGAAGCTTGTTAATATCAATAGAATAGGCCTATTTGTATTAATTGTAATGCCTATGCCAGTGAACAGATGCAAACATTACGTCTCCTTCTGTATGCTTTATTTGATTAGCAAATACCACAGAATGTAAGGGAAACTTGGTAGTAATATAACCGGAAAACAAAACATTGAATGTTTATTCATCAAACCAACCATTACTGCCTTAGCTGATTATGAAGCAATGACATGCATACGAGGTATTTTCATACATATACTTATTAGATTCCAACTTTTGTATATATTCAATTGTCGTTTGTATAGTTTTATTATAGAAAAAAGAGATTTACAAATGTTTTATGAATAGAGTACTTTTTTACATTAAATAAGTTTACAAAAAACTAATGTTTGGGTGTTTCTTTTGTGAGAGAAATTGTAAGAGATATAAGAGAAAGAGAGGGAAGGAATTAGACAAGGAGAGATGAAAGTGGTAGGGCCAAGAGAGAGAAAGAGAGAGAGAGAGAAAAAGAGAGAGAGAAAGAGAGAAAGAGAGAGAGAGAGAGAGACAGATAGACAGAGACAGACAGAGACAGAGAAAAAGACAGAGAGAGAGAGAGAGAGAGAGAGAGAGAGAGAGAGAGAGAAAGAGGAGGTAGGACTGAAGAAAAAAAGAAAATGGAGTAAAAAAAGAGACCTAGAGGCTAGAGCAGATGGAAATCGAAAGGAAAATAATTTGTGTGCATTATAGCTTTATATATAGCTTACATGGGAATATAGCTTGGATGGATTGATGTACTAAACGTCGGGACTTCACAACAAATATTCACACCCTAAGGTGTCAATCCTAAGGTGTTTTGGACAAGTCAAAATAGGTCCAGCTGTTGGAATTGATCAGAGGTGTCAGAAGTATTGATATCCTTGACAAACCTTGGGGTTTTTGACGCAATCATGAGTGCGTAATTAAGTCATTAGCCCTTCGGTTACACGACGTTTCCTATTTACGAGCTGCAGGATGACCCGCATGGCTACCGCAGGACATAAAGAACCTGTCGACAATCATAAAGGCTGTAATTATACGGTAATGGTGCTGGGAAATTTGGAAAATTGGCTCGATAGTGATTCTCTATAATTTTGATATATTTGGATGCCTCTTTGGATGTATTATAAGTACTAGAAAATTTAGCCCCTAAAACACTTCAACTTTCGAGAAAATTGAATATAAAAATTTACCGGTGCTCCCGGTAAATTTTGATAAATTTCAAATAAAGCGGGTGGATAGCCCATTTCTGGACCATTTTCAAAATGTTCCTGTTCTTCCATGGGGTCCAAAGTGATTTACTACGCTAAAGTATGAAGACTGAAGTATTGATGAGCGAATTGAATAAGAGAATATTATTCTTCCCGATTCGTACCGAGGATTTGTAAGAAAGTGGTTATATTTTGAACCATTCGAATTCACTATGATGTCGCTTTTAATCTCCTATTTATTTTTTAAGTAGCTTTATTTTGAAGCTAAACATGTATTTAAATCTTTTTTTGAAAATATCAGTATTTTAATCAATTCGTAATGACCTATACAAACACCACAGTGTTATAGCTGGATTGAATGGTATGGCGCGGCTTTATTTAGACCGAAACATCACGTTCCAATTTTTCCAAATTTCCAATAATTTTTCTAACTGAATTTCGGGACGTGGGAGGCGCTATTTGCGGATATAAATTCTGTCTCGTCGTCGAGTAAAGAAGAAGATACGAACAGCAGCTAGAATAAAAACAAAAAGTCCGGATGAATTAAATATAATGACATTGATGGGGCATCAATCATTCCTCTCCTTGACGGCTCGCTTGGGTCGTTTCCGTTTCTTTATTGATAGGTCGGTGTGTTCTGTGAATTTGGCAATCACTTTAATTCGAGGTAAGTGTGTATAAAGAGTTAACATAGTGAAAAGGTGACTCGCTGTCAGGAAGATTGCCAGAAAACTAGCGAAGGATGTCAGATGGTCAGACCTTTTTCTCATACGCAAAGCTGCGAGTCCCTAACTGGCGTAAAGAAAAATGATTCTCGAATTTCAAATTGCCAAAATAAAATGGATAGGGGGTATATTCATTACTTTTGTCAAGAATGTTTAGAGGGATGGTGTCAGGTCCCCATTCTTCTCTTCTCTTGTCACCTTTTTGTAATAGTTTTCATTGCATGGCTTTTGCCACTCTCCACCCAGGTGCCAAATGAGTACCCAGTAGGATTCGAACGTCAATGTGGATGGATTGGCACGTGAGCGCTTATAAAATGGCGCCAGGTCGGAATACTCCTCATGAAGCGGAGGGTGTGCACCATCATGTGCAGATTAGCAATTGAATCTTATAATCGGGGTAAAGCGCTTAGAAACGTAGTATTAAGCGCTATACAAATGTGACGATTATTATTATTATTACTTTTATTTCGTGACCTGAAATTTTTTGGTCAAGTTCTCAGTTCTTAAAGATAAAGGTGAGTTCTGGTCATCCGATTGCATTGTGAAAGAAAATGTGTTGAATGGATCAGAAAAGGTTGATCATGTAGCATGTAAGTATTGGTGTGTACTGAAATCTCAAATTCATAATAAATTTGGCCCAGTCTTGGTAAAGTAATAAGCACTGTACACAGAAAAATGAATATGGGACTGCACAAATTGTGTCGGGGCTACTAACCTTGATTTCCTAATCTTTTTATCCTCATTACTCAGCCAGTATACATTTTCTACCAAAATTGTTTGGCAAATGACATTTATTTGTAATCTTGAACATTCGGTGTAGGTCTCGTTTGATTATGTGAGAATTCATTTTCTTTTTTTGACCAGAACTCACCTTTATCTTTAAAATGGATAGAATTCATGATGTTACCCGAGAGAGTTCAAAAGAATATTTGTTTTGAATTTTTTGTATAAAGTTCTTCTACGTTTTCCAAACATAATCAAATTAGAAAGCCCGACAGAACATTTGGTATGTCTCCTCTTCATAGGCAAATAAATATGATAAACCCCAAATAAGATTTGGTGATGAAAATAAAACAGCGGATATAGACTGGCTTTCTATGCCTTTTGAAATGTTATTTTAAGAATAATGCGCCCAATTTATTTCTGTCGATTTCTGTTGTCATTCCAAATCATGCGAATAAAAGTGGAATGCGCTGCAATTATGTTAACATGACTGTTGATATTCAATCGTTCGTCACAGATACCACTGTTGTTCTAATCAAATTCCTAAATTCAATCACTGAACTTCAAAACGAGATCCCATGTCATATTTTGCTTTCTCATTCTCAAACTCGCCACCAGGAATGATAAAAAGGTGGGGCCTTTCCGTATTTCTATTTAAAGTTCTCCGGTACGGTCTGGACTATAATTATGTAAAGAAAATGGTGGATGATTCAAAGTTTGCGCACCTCTCGGCATCGCACCTGCCCAAAGGTGGAAATTATCCCCTCTGTCTGGTGACAGGGGTAATCTTTTACCCCTCTGTCTGGTGACAGGGGTGCTGTTATACCCCTCTGTCTGCTGACAGGGGTACTGTTATACCCCTCTGTCTAGTGACAGGGGTACTGTGATACCCCTCTGTCTCTGGTGACAGGGGTACTGTTATACCCCTATGTCTGCTGACAGGGGTACTCTTATACCCCTCTGTCTCTTGTGACAGGGGTGTGCCCAGGTGATATCGATGAAAGAATAGGAAACTTTGGAGGAAATTAGCCTCATTTAGAGGGATGTTATCACTTTTTAAAATATATCATTTGGGGTGCACTGCCTTGGTGTTTTATTATTATACATTCATGAATTTAGGGATCTCTCTCTCTCTCTCTCTCTCTGTCTCTCTCTGTCTGTCTGTCTCTCTCTCTCTCTCTCTTTGAAACTAAACAGATAATTCTTGACATTGTTTCCATTTGTGGTAGGCACATACGTTCCTTTTTTTCCCCCATTTTGTTCTTTTAAACTTCTTCGTCTTCGAACTATCCAATTCCATGTCTACTAATCACTCCATCACATATAGTCTGATAAAAACAAACACAATTTGATTGATCAACTGAAGCATGACTTTCAAATTGCGACGCGTATGTTTTCATTATCATTATCAACTCTATTTAAAGTATCCTGAGAGTATACAGGTAAGGATTTAATCACCTGATGCGTTTCCTCTCTTTCTCGTATATGACCCCATTTTCTGATCTGAATGCCGGACGGTCTGGATGTGTAAGTCGGTTAAATGCCTCAGAGCAATACACTCTTCTTTCTTCGCTAGATAAGATGTCTACTATTGATTTGTCATCTCTATTAAAAGCCAAAGTTTGTATCCAGACAATACCTTGTGGTCTAAGAAACCAGACAAGTTAAGCATTATTAGCTTAAATCTCGTTTAAATAAAGATTGTTTCCCGACAACATCTTGTGTCTAATGAAGGGCTCCCACTTAGCCGAGTTGGAGCCTCGAGTTGTGGCGAGCTGGCGCGATCTTATGGCAAGCTTTATCATTAAAACATATTTCTTGATAACAAGAATTGATTTATTGATATCAATTAATAATAAAACGGCTTGCCATAAGATCGCGCCAGCTCGCCACAACTCGAGGTTCCAACTCGGCTATTAGTGGGAGCCCTGCTTAAGAAACCAGACAAGTTCAACATTATTAGCTTGAATAGAATATAAACCACTGCATTCTGTAATTTCAGAGTATCATATAAACGTATCGACTAGCATAGTTTATTGGTGAATTAAAATCCCGCAATACGAGATTCTGTAACTGAAATAGGGATGGGGTGCTGTTTAAAGTCTTGATTAAAATGAAAATATGTTGCTTTACTAGTATTCCTAGAACAAAACACTTCTCGATTCATAACCATTTTTATTGAGTGAACAGAAGACAAAGAACATCAAAGGATTGTTGGTCGTGAACAACTATATGTAGAAACATAAATCTTTAGTCAGAAATTATAACAACATGACAAATTCGAATGATTTGTAATTAACTTTGGTATCTTTTTAAACTGTATTCTAGCTGTAAAGAATCTTATTGGGAAATGAAGTGGATGCACATGTATATGTTGCTGGTAAGCAGATTGTAGCTGTCAAAATACATGTATTGTATAGGCCTAGTTTATGAAAAGAATCGTATAGCCTTTTTATTTGAACATGAACCTGTTCTTGGTTCCGTCAAAGTTTGTTGTTACGTGTTACCATCATCGTTTTCAAGATACCTACTTTTTAATACTGTGAATATCTAACTTCAATAATAAAAAGAGGTTTAGATTTCAAAGCTACGAAATGAAAGATCGGGGAAAAGACAATAAGATCTAGATTTTTGGATCAGAGATATGATCGTCTTCGGAAAAGATTGATATTGCTGGAGGGTGGGTGAAGAAGCAAGCTGATGGAGTTATTATTCCTAGCCGTGAGTCAATGATCCTATGCTTCCTGAAAGTGAAGACAACAAAAACAAAGTGATGTTTAGCACCATCAGGCTGATATTTAAATCATCGACACATAACCAGTTCTTTCATGTGACGTGGGGCGGGGTACGTAGGAGGGAGATTGGCGAACTTCGTATGGAGGGGCGTGGCTACATGGAGTATGCAGGGGTGTACCCCCCCCCCCGTTCCCAATGAAATTTCGACAAATTTGCGATTTCCATTGCATTGTCGGAAAATACCGATGTTGGTAAATTTGAAAATCTGAAGACCCACCCCTCATTCGCTTGTTTGTAGATTTTTTTCTTGAATATCGAGTTGGAGAACTTCGTACAAGGCCCTCACCCTTTTCAAATCGTTGAGCGAAGCGCTGTATTCAAGCGACCCAACTATTCCAAAAGAAATACAAGTCATATTGATCATAATTTGTAGAAAAATATTGACGACTTGCGGCAAAAGCGAGCCATTATAGAATGCAAAATGAGCCGAGAGATTAAACAAACTGTGTAAATGAAATATTCTAAAAATTACACACATGGTATGAATATTGCCAATTTTTTTTCTTTAAAAAACAGTCAATTGGCTTGGTATTAGTACTGATAAAAGAACGCCTTCAGTGGCGTTTCTAGATTTTTTTGTAAAGCTTTCAGAATGTTTCCTTCACAATGACATGACCAGTTCTCAACTTAATTTTATTATTTACCGAAAGGGATATACCGTGGTCCTTTGCAAAATAGTCCTTCGCAACAATATTTATTTTGTGATACCATTAAGGCCTTTCACGTTGAACATTTTCCCTGACAAACTTCCAGATCTAAGGCATATTATTGCCATATTAAATAAACATCATAAATCATTTATTATACTTTTCCATTACATTGGTTTAGAATAAGAAAATATATGTTATTTATGATATCGTAAATATCGTAAATTACACACATGGCATGAATATTGACAATCTTTTTTTTTATAATAACAATTAATTGGCCTGGTATTGGTACTGATATCGGTACGCCTTCAGTGGCGTATTTAGATTTTTTGAAAGCTTCCAAAATGTTTCTTTCACAATGACATGACAAGTTCTCAACTTGATTTATAATTTACGAAGAGGGATACACCTATGTCCTTCATAATTTAGATGATAGCACACATGCGCTTGGGTGTCTCAATCTTCATTACCTCACTAGAAGATTACTATTCTCAATAGACTTGATATTAATAAACAAAAACGGTCAAGGTGTTGGTTTGAGGATAGAAAGATAATTAATGAGATTAGACTATTCGTGCGCACCCTCGACTAACAAGGTATACATTTTGACAGTTTTGATAGTCATTAAAACGGCCACACCCAAGGTCTAAGAGTCAAAATTAATTTCTCAGACCACTGTATTTTTCTCTTCTTGATCTTATTCATCCCTTTACATTAATTGACTGAGGTCATTGTTATGACGGATACAAGAAAGTTAGATTTAGATTTTGGAAAGAAACAAAACAAAATCTCGTGCGGTGGAGCAGTTCACATAATACCATCAGGACACTGTTTCATAAAACTTGATATCACTAACAAGTTACAAGCTACTGTTATAAGCTACTGAAATCATGGCATCTGATTGGCTGAGAGCAAATTTGTCATAGAAATCTAGCATTTGTTATAGATAACAAGTTTGATGAAACGGGTCCCTGCATGCTAATTAAAGAGATTCTAATCCTATTTTCTCTATCACTATTGACAATGGTCCCCGTGGCTTGTTTTAGTACTTAAGTTTATTTTAGGATTACATAACTGTGTATTTTTGGAATATTAGGAATCATCATTCACGTGATAATGCAAATTTTGTTTTACAACAACTTTAGAATAATTACAAATATAGACATAATTGTCAATATTTGTTTTGTGATACCTTTGCCTTTCATGTTGAACATTTTCCCTGGCAAACTTATAAGGCGCATTGTCACAATATTAAAAAAGCATCATAAATCTTTAATTATAAAGTACGTTTCCATTACATTGGTTTAGAAGAAGAAATATATGTTACTTATGATAGATTTTAACCAACTGGTTACATCATGCACATACTTATTGAGTCCTAACTCCCTCTCAACAGAGGAATTTTTGGAATCGTACTTTTTGTAATTGGATAAGAATACGCATATGTTTTTGACAGTCTTTAGGTATATGTATATTGTTAATCTTCAAGTCAACTGACACAGAGTTGAGTGATTTTGTTCAGTGTCTGGCGATTGATGAGTAAAGGCCCCATGAGGGAGATGTCATGGTCCTGATCAAACTCATAAATGATCAAGATAGTCCCTTCCTCTACTCCTTTACCCCTCACAGGAGACGTCGAGAGGGGTATCGAAACCATGGCAATGGCGATTCGGGAGGTGGGGTAGGCAGAAACTCTTTTCAAACTCATAAATGACCACGATTGCCCCCTTCCTCCCCTCCTTAACCCCTCACATGAGACGCAAGAAGGATGATAATTCCATGAAACTGATGATTTCGGGTAAGGGGGTACGCAGAAACTCTTTAAAAACTCATAAACGATCAGGGTTCGACTCCCACCCAAGCGGATGACCGAAACCTGCGTTGTGTGTTAACGTGCCCCTTCTCTTGTTCATAGACGCAGGTTATGTCAAGTGGAAAACACTCCGTCCCTCGGATAGGACGTTAAATGGAGGCCCCGTGTAGAGAAGAGTCACTACCTTTGCACGTTAAGAACCCACTGCACTATTCGAATAAGAGTAGGGGGAAACCCCGGTGTAGTGGTCCACCTGCACACCCCCAGTATAGTACGATAATACTCTATAAAGAGGTCTGTACTCAAAAGGAAGAAGGGAAAGCTGTAAACCAAATTAACAAACATTTGTATTTATACAACGTTTTTGTACTTTTTACATTCATTCTGTAAAATTACATGGTGGTGTAAACAAATAAAACAAAATTGCTTCAAATACAAATATACAAAAAGGTACTTCCACACCAAAGCTGTAAACCAAATTAACAAACATATGTATTTATACAACATTTTTGTACTATGTTTTTACATTCATTCTGGTGTAATTTTAATCAACATACAATTTGTAAAAGAAAATACATGAAATGTTTGTAGGAGAAAATAACAACCAATCTGTATTTTTACAACATAATTTATGGCGACTCTGCTGCCAGCAGATTTGCTGTAAAATTACAGAGATTTTTTTTACAGTGTACCCTTAAAGGAACTATCGAGAGGGGCAAGAGTAAGACCATTGCAATAATACATATGGGTGGGAGGGGTCACCCTTACAGACGAGAGCTCAGAACCTTTCTCAAACCTATAAAAGATGTTGGAAATCTCACTTTACATCCCTTTACCACTTCACGGATAACAAAAAAGAGTAACTCACATAATTCGCACAAGTCTTGGACACTTCTGGTGTTAATTATCAACTCTAATTTCAGTGTTAAAGACGATAATCTGTCTTATTACCATTAGCCAGTAACATGATGACATGACCTATGCAGAAACCTAACCGCATTTAATAAGATTAAAATTGACCTAATTATCTCAATCCCCTTGAAGTGGATGTACTAGATCATAATGGCAAACGTGACCAGTTGTTTCTTCCCTTTAAGAATGTTGCTGCTGGAGTCGGGAAACATCTTGAGGAACTAATGATGAAATTGACGAAAAGTGGCTTGGACTTTCGCTTCTGCCGATACTTCCACGTCATGTGAAATTCATAATTATGTAATGTCATTGGACTTTCACAGTGGAGTAGCCACCGGGAGGCTATACGAGGGCACGTGCCCCCATCGATGGTATTTCCACAAATCTGGTGACAGTGAATCATGACCTATACTGCACATGAAAACTGACGACCATTTTACTTTTAAGTCCTCTTTTCAATATTTAAGGAAACCTGACCCATATTATATTTTCACTCGTCTCAAAATTAAACACATGTTAAATTCTTGTCACACTTTACTTATTATCGTGTTCTATAATATCGGAATTCCCTTGTAACCTGAGTAATATTGCACGAACGACCTATATAATTTATTCAAGCAAGCCATTCTTTATTTTATCTAGTAAAACACAAAGCGAAGATACTCCGTGTCATATTTTACTAATTGTCATGTGCCAAAACGGAATTCCTCATGTGTGCACAAAAGACCTAATTAACGAAAGCTATAGCCAGGGGGCCGCTTTTCTCTTCTTTTTGTTCTCTGTCTCTCTCTCTCTCCCTGTCTCTCTCTCTCTCTCTCTCTATCAAACGTTCTGAAAACTATACAGGGCTCCCTCATATTGTGTGACGTATTAGAGACACCGCCTGATATAAACCGATATGACACCGTCTGTACTTCGGTATTAATAATCGTCAGCCTAATCCATGTTAATACCCTCGGATAAGAGACTGCCACTGGCAACTCATTGCTCCCATTTCTTCTTCTCCTCCTCGTCCTCCTTCTTCTTCTGGCCCAATTCCTCCTTCTACTCACTATTCCTCTTCTTCTTCTTCTTCTTCTTCTTCTTCTTCTTCTTCTTCTTCTTCTTCTTCTTCTTCTTCATCTTCTTCTTCTTCTTCTTCTTCTACTTCTTCTCACTCTTCTTCTTCTTTCGCAGGTGTAGTCTCCTTCCTTTAACTGACTCTCTCTTCCTGGCAATGATCAACTAATCGGAATGAACTTGCACTATCCACCAAAGAATAGCGTTCCGCCATGCACGAGCATTTCCAAAATTCATTAAACATATTTAGAAGAGGTCAAAGGAATTGTTGAACTTTTCCGCCAATTATCAGCACAGATTTAATTAGTGGTGTAGGGTCAAGAAATGTGTACCAAACTATATCTCCACAAACTGTAGGCTGTCTGAAATTTCCTGTGACCCAAACGTTCTAATTCATCACATGACTGATGACACCAAAGCTTTCTAACTTGATACATGTATTTGCATTTCGTTATATACTCTACGACGACATTAGCGCGACCAAGCTGCACGAGAAAATCGACCGCTCCTCAGATACTGTCTGCATGGCAAGGTGAAGGGGCTGGGCTGCAGCCCCTCCCGCCTTGTATACTAGGAAAAGGCATAACTCATGAATGATTACACTTTACAATGCTGGTACTCGTCGTGATATCATTGATATGAGTGTAATATTAGAAGGAATGAAACCGGGAACCCTCAATCTAAAATTAAACCGGTAATAAATAAGTTGATTGCAGAATATCCTCTACTCTGGACAGGAACTTGACAAAACCCCATTAGAACATTATTTTGAGCCCAAAACGGCGGTGTTCCTGACTTCTTGTCACTGAAAGTTAGATATTAATTCCATTGCTCAATCCTCTCTCTCTTTCTCTCTCTCTCTCTCTTTTCCTTCCTTCTTCTCTCTTTCTCTCTCTCTCACTCCCTCCTTTACTCTCTCCTCTGCACCTCCTTGTGTATTTTTCTCCATCTCTCTTTTTACATTTTTTCTACCAATATTTTTTCTTTCTCTCTTTTTGTCCTCCCCTATGCCCCAGTATGTATCTGTCTAAATCTCTATGCCCCCTCTCTCTCTCTCTCTCTCTCTCTCTCTCTCTTTCTCTCTCAATTCAATCAAATTTTTGAATTATTCAGGGACATTTTTATTGGATGAGTGATAGTTTTACTGCCTGTCTGATTGACAATTGATGCGAAACAGCATCAGGCACGGATTGGGGGAAGGGTATGTGTATGGGTTGGGTTTGGGGTGTTGATGGAGGTGGGGGGGGGGGGGCTTTGATTTCAGGATATATGGTTATGTTCACAATAACTAGAACGTTTGTCGAAATTATGACATGGCGCTTTGTCATTTTTCACATTTTATTTCTGATTATAATTTAGAAAGGCTTTAGATTCTATGAAAGTACGTTGGGCAAAAATACACACAAAAAACGTCCTTCCATCGGTGGAATATCTGATGTAATTCGATAAAAGAACCTGAATTTTTTTCTCCACCCCCTTTTTTTTCACTCGTCTACTTCTTTAAATTTTCGTGACAAATTGGTGGTCTTTATCATCATGAGTCCATGAAAGCCTAAAGTGTTTGTCAAAAGTGTGGTTCATTTGTAACTGCTGTTCATGGCCGTGTTAATCTTTATATTTGTGCTACAAAATGATCGCTTTTAACTCAACTGCGTCTTTTACCATGTTTACGCACGGCAATATACTGTATATGCCATTAGTTTTAATTGTATGCATTCAGGCCTACAACCTTCTTCTTTCTTTCTTTTTTTCTTTCTTTCTTATTTTTCCATTTTTTCTTTTGTTTTCTCCTCCTTCTTATTTTATCATTTTAATTACTGAATGTCTTAATTTCATATTTCCCCATAGTTACATCGTACTATCTAACTTTTTTTTAATATGATGCAGTTTCATACGTAAATTTAAGATGTTTTTCAAAAATTGTATTTATCATTAAACCTTATCAATTAAATTCAATATAATAATTTCACTTTAAGTCCTTTAGAACCCATTGCAAAATATTTTTCCTTCTTCTTGATAACGCCTGTTTAATACAGCCTATCAGACAGGAATTGAGAATGAACTTGGCAGACGGTTATGACGAGAAGATGAAATTCTATTGTCATATAATGACCCCCCGCGGAAACATTCTATCAAAAGCAGTCGGAGGTGACAAGTGGTGAAAATTGAACGGCTGAACGACAGGGAAATGAAATCAAAATAATGAGGTGACTCGACTCTGCTGCCGTTTTGAGAATTTAGATGAACAATTACTGGACGGAAGATGGGATAATTATTACAAACAAGGCTAGAAGATGAAGAATCAGAATCAGAAGAAGACGAAGAAGAAGAAGAAGAAGAAGAAGAAGAAGAAGAAGAAGAAGAAGAAGAAGAAGAAGAAGAAGAAGAAGAAGAAGGAGGAGAAGGAGAAGAAGAAGAAGAAGAAGAAGAAGAAGAAAGAAAGAAAAAAGGAGGAAGAGGAGGAGGAGGAAGAAGAAGAAGAAGATGAAGAAAAAGAAGAAGAAGAAGAAGAAGAAGAAGAGGAAGAAGATGAAAATAAGAAGTATAAGGGAAAAGTAGACTGAGGGGAACTGCTGTATATGAAATAAAAGCGCAAATTGAGGACGATGGAAATAAAATGATAGAAAAAGGGGAACAGAAAATGGAGGGATGGTTTCCTTAAAAAAGAGAAGGGAAGAAAAAGAAGGGGAGCAAGAAGAAGAAGAAAGAAGAATGGGAAATATGGGGTATAGCAGAAGGAGATGGGTAAACCACTAACAAGTCCCTGGGTAAACGAAGGAAAGAATGTGGTGAACACGGGGAAATGAAATAAAAAAAATAATAATAAGAGTGATGACTCGTCTATTTGGACCCCGCTGCTATTTTAAGAATTTCTGATGAACAATTATTGAAGGGAGATGAGATAATAAGGAATGTCTTAAAAGAGAACGCATAGGGTGGGGGTAATGTGGTGTGAGAGTTGGATAAAGGTCGTGGTACAGTGGTCTATTCATATGACTCTCAATCTAAGGGTTGAGGTTCGAATCCCAGCCCGGTACTATATTGTTCTTTTGGCGAGTTATTAATCCACATTTACCATTCGGTAGGATGCCAAGGAAATTTGCAATTTGCTCAGCCATTGTGAGCATCTATCAAATGGGACCTGGGTAAAATGCTCCCCGGGGACTGGAGAATGGAGCCTGAAACCGATGACTAGGGTAAAAAATATATCTGTAAACGCTTGGAGACATGACTGTATTAAGCGCTTTATAAACGCAGATAGTTATTAAAAGATGATACAAAGGAAATTAATAGGAATAAGAATGAAAAGAAAGATGACAAAACGGGAGAAGAGAGAAAAGCTTGTAAACGAGAAAAGAAAATATAAAAAAATGCAAATACACAAATGTATGCAAATTTGTTTTTTACTGTTGTGCAGTTTTGAATACTCGATGGGGAAGGAAAACAAAATTACATATAATTATAGGGAAAATAAAGAAGAAGAAGGAGAGGTGGAGGATAAGGAGGGGGAAGAAAAAAAAAAGAGGAAGAGGAAGAAGAAAAAGAAAAAGAAGAACAACAAGAATGAGAATAAGAAGAAGAAGAACAACAACACAAAAACAATAACACCGACAAAATTAACACTAACACTAACAACTACAACGACGGCAACAATAACAAGAACCTGAGTGACGTTTATAGAAGAACAGTTGAAAATATATACTGGGTATATTTGGTGCCAGGTAAAAATGTCAGAGGAAAAAATGTCAGAGGTAAAAATGTCAGAGGTAAAAATGTCAGAGGTAAAAATGTCAGAGGTAAAAATGTCAAAGGTAAAAATGTCAGAGGTAAAAATGTCAGAGGTAAAAATGTCAGAGGAAAAAATGCCAGAGGTAAAAATGTCAGAGGTAAAAATGTCAGAGGTAAAAATGTCAGAGGTAAAAATGTCAGAGGTAAAAATGTCAGAGGTAAAAATGTCAGAGGTAAAAATGTCAGAGGTAAAAATGTCAGAGGTAAAAATGTTAGAGGTACAAGCAAAAAAAATGAGTGCCGTCATAATATCTCAGCACTTTTATCACACAGAAAGTCGAGACGTACAGCTACTGCATGGGCTAGTCTATTATATTCCTTTCTTCCATTTTTATAAATGGCTGTGTGTTGTATTTCGTACATGTCCTGAGGATAATACAATGTGGAAAATAGATTTTGAAATTGATTTTTTTTTTGTGATCAGGCTTGCATATATATTATGTATGAATGTCTAACATTTTTTGATATTTTGAATTGGTTGATGTGTTAATGTTTGTGACTCGGACCGGTTTGGCCGGTGGCAGCCTACAACTAGCTAGCCCGTGTAACGTTCCAGAGACGAGCAAAGTCCAAACGAAGAAATGAAAGTTCTCGACAAAAGTCAAGTGTTAAAGTGAGTAGTGCATTTAGTACAAATAATTACATATAATCACGAGGAATCACGAAAAGTTACATATATAGGCTGGGCGCCCCGAACTCTGCTAAAGCTTGAGCACCTCATGGCGGCAAAGGAAGTGGAGTAAGAATGAGAAAAAAACAAGAAGTCGCCCGAAAAGTGAAAACTCGCTCCGAAAACTAAAAACCCGCTCCAAAAAGTAAAAGACCGTCTCGATTCAGAAGCTCATCCCCATTTTAAACCCTCCGACACGTGTGACCCCTTATAAGGGCGTGTCACTACGACGCATTGCCTCAAAATAATCCACTCCTCTGTGGCGAACGCAATAATTCTACTCCGAGCTTGGGGACCGTTGTAGAGGAGGAACTGCGTTGGGTTGGGCTCATCCGTCATCGCTTGTTCGGGATCCATGTTCAATTCTGCTAGAGTTGCAGGCTCCAGAGGTCCTCTGCGTTGATTCAGAATTGTCCTTCTGATAACGGTGCGGCTTGGCAGATCTCCCTGTACTTCTCTAGGCAGATTTCTCACCGTATCCGTATATATTTGTTTGGGCGTGTCGTTGGTGGTCGAGGCCCGTGCCTTCATTTGCTGCCGCGCTTTTGCTATCTCCGCTCCTACTAGGTCAACGTCATGGTTGTGTGGGTTGGCTGTGTGCGGTTTGGCCCGATTGAGATCTGTTTTTAAGGTTCCTTTGCACCCACGCGTACGCCTCACACACTTCCAAAGAATGGACATTTTGCCCTCAAATACTTTTGTGTACATATGCCCCTCATTATATGACCTTCATTCCACCCTTATTTGATGCAACGTACTACCTCCATCGCATGTCGTTTGTCCTTTTTGATATCTATACGTTCATGTCGAGGGAATAATTGATGCCCATTGCTGTTCTCCCAGACTAGTTATACCTCAATAGTAATCCACAATCAACTTTTTTGCACATCATTATATAAATAACGATGTAACTTAAACCGAACCTCTGAAAAGCGCGCGCTTCTGTGGAATGTGATGGTGCGGTTGGCATTTAAAGATAAAGTCGAGTTCTGGTCTTTCGATTGCATTGTGAAAGAAACGGTGTGGAAGCAATCAGAAAAGGTTGATCATCTAGCATAAACATGTAAGTATTGGTGTGTAGTGCAAGGTTTTGGAGTCATCAAAATGATAAAAACTTTGGCCCAGTCTTGGTAAAGTAACAAGCACTGTACACAGAAAGATATTGATATGGGACTACACAAACATATGTCATTCAAATCGGTTACTTGTCATATCTGGGATATGAAGTCATTTGAAATAGATTTTCAGGGAATAACTTTTTTCTTTGATGTTCTTCCACACTTGCATAATAAGAATGATAACAAACGCTCACAAATTATTGTTCACCTTTAACTCAACCTTCTCTTTAATTGATGTAACATAATAATAATAATAATAGCCTAATAGTCCACTCCAAATTTTATTAAACTGAAACGGAAATTCTTTTTGCCCAATTGATCGTGAGCCCGGCAGCCACTGGGCAGCGCCAGATCGACGTTGCTCTATCCCTTACTGTTGAACGCCTAACAAGGTAGCAACAACTCCCATCTTTTAACGTCTTTTGGTATGACGCGGCCGGGGTTCGAACCCATGACCTCCCGGTTGTGCGGCGGACGCTCTACTGACTGAGCCAACACTCCGGTACATGGGCGGCTTTCTGCTTTGTATCTGAGTAACAAAGCTGCTTATTGATTTTCTCCCAGACTATTTTATACCGCAATAGTAATCGACAATATTTTATTGCAACGCGCGCACTTCGGGAATGTGATGGGTTAGCATTGATAACATGGCTTTCTGCTTTGTTTCAGAGTATCAAAATACCAAGCCCACAAGAAAGTGGAATTGTCGGAAATATGCATTTATTGGAAATTACATATAATAGCAGTCATTGCCACGCAGTTAAAATGTCCAACAATCTTCAAAAGTGAAGACGAAGTGGGGGGGGGGGGGGGGAGAAGGTTCATAGATATCTGATCCTATTTTGAGGGTTGTACTGACTTTTCTTTTTATTTAATAATTACACCATGCATGGAGCGACAACTCAGCCTATAAAACATGGCCAAACTTCTCGATTTTAGAAATCTTTTTCCCCAGAAGTTTGCTCAGTGTACCAGTACCATTTGCTTTTACAAAAGCATAATATACCGGTATATAAATATTGAATAAGGCAGACTAATGGGACATGCATGGTTGCTACTCCGAGTTTCACGCCTTGCAAGCGATCATCAGACAACTGATAGCATTCTTACATGATTCCTCTGCAACCTTGGTACAAATACGCTCAAAATAAGACTTAACTAATACAATACCTGAATACAATATAATAAGAATTACTCATGAGTAATTCTAATTGTATTTTATTAGTTAAGTCTTATTTTAGGGGTATTTGTACCAAGGTTGTAGGATAATCATGTTTAAGAATGCTATCAATTGCCTGATGATTGCTTGCAAGGCGCGAAACTCGGAGTAGAAACCATGTCCTATTAGTCTGCCTGCTCTGCCTAGGCATTGACCACTGTTCGGAAGGATGTATTAGCAAAAGCATAAAATAAGAGGAAGGGGGAGAGCAGCCAGGTCATCGTGCCCCAGAAGAAGAATACCCTCCCCCCCCCCCCCCCCCCCCCGTCTTCCTTCGGCAATAATCGGGCAAAAAGTCACCATTTGGGGCCGAAAGGTAAATAAATTTAAACTGGGAAAGTGGAAAATAAAGCAGCGGTGAAATAACAACTGCAGAATATCCCTCGCTGTTCTTTTTCGATAAGCCGAATATATAACCCGGTGTAACCATAACAAACTTGCCACATGATTTTGTTTTTATATTATACCTCTAACATTTATACCTCTGACATTTTTTCCTCTGACATTTTTTCCTCTGACATTTTTACCTCTGATATTTTTACCTCTGACAGTTTTACCTCTGACATTTTTTCCTCTGACATTTTTACCTCTGACATTTTTACCTCTGACATTTTTACCTCTGACATTTTTACCTCTGACATTTTTACCTCTGACATTTTTACCTCTGACATTTTTACCTCTGACATTTTTACCTCTGACATTTTTTCCTCTGACATTTTTACCTCTGACATTTTTACCTCTGACATTTTTTCCTCTGACATTTTTACCTCTGACATTTTTACCTCTGACATTTTTACCTCTGACATTTTTTCCTCTGACATTTTTACCTCTGACATTTTTTCCTCTGACATTTTTACACCGAGCCGTATATTTAGCCCAATCGTTCATCTTTTCCCCTTGATCTTGAATCCAAGAGGATGATCAATGATGAACTGTGTCAAACACCAACGATTTGTTATCTTAAAAGATCTGTGACGCAAAGTTTGAAAGGTGCGTGTTTACTTTTGTGGCTTATACAGGTATGAAACATCTCATTTGTTTAGCCAAAAGATTATCCATGCCAAATATCTATTCCGATTCGAGAGGATTGATTTCCGTCTCTGTTTGCAGAATCTTTGTTCGTGTTTTGGTCGAAGTTTTGAACTTGTGTTTCTTGTGCCCCTCTCTGGTGTTTGTTGTAAAGTTGGAGCGTTACTAGCATAGATCTGATTTATTTCGTTTTAATTTATATTTGCTGATTGTTTGTCCAAATCTATTGTTTTCTAAAAGCATTTAAGCGAGGGAAATGATATGTATAGATATCAAAATGCAGCTAGCACCGAACGATTACTATGCAAACAGGTAGATCAGCAAATCGCAATGTTAACAGTGATTAATGACACAAGAAACAAACTATCCAATTTGGCTGTCCCCTATTGATGAGGAATCAACCTTGTACCGTGATATTATGTATTTGACCCTCATCATCATTTGGATGGTGTGTTAAGAAGAAGACGAGATGGAGGTTCTAAGGATCTGGATGATGCTCCTATCTTTCTACTTTGCAATTGCTCAGGCTAGATCTATAAACACAAGAGAAAAGGTAAGTCATTATTTCTTTTTATTTATTCCTTTTTTTGTTGTAATCAATGATGCTATTTAGATAATTGACTGCATGGATACTGTTTTCTTATTCTATTTCAAATATCTTTGCTCTTTTTAGATTTATCTCCAATTTTTTTTTAATGTGTTATCTATTTCAAAAGTTACATTGCTTTGTGTGTGTTATACAGTGGCGTAGCGTTAGTCCAGGTATTGGGGCAGGGCACTTGCATCGTGGGGGGCGCCGATCTCACTCGAAAAATTATGTGCTAACTTTCAATACTTGTGATTTTTTTTATTTTTTATTTTTTTTTGGGGGGGGGGGGGGCGTTCTATGTCGTCTTCTTGTATCGTACTTTTCCCATTTCTCTATTCCTCTTTTCTCTATTTTCACCTTTTGCTTCTTCGCCTTTTTATCGTTATTCGAAGGGGGCGTGGTCCCTGTGCTCCTTGTATCTACACCACTGGTGTAACGTATGCATATATTTATTTTTATGGACTGAAGCAAAAATGGATTTGAGAACACTTATAATTTATTTATGTTAATTGCTAAGGAACTGGAAACTTACTCAGTCATAATTATAAGCCCAGTTTTAGTATCATGTTTGTAATTGGGATCTCCCCAAACATGGATGGTTTTGAGGCACTGTCCAACAAAGACTTAAAGCATTATTAGCCAAGAAAAAGGGTAGACTTGCTCTTTACTCTTGAAAGTGGAGGATAGATGTTCAGATGATGTATAAACAATCGGAAGACATGTTCTCATGGCATTTTCATTGTGTTTGTTTACATATTTATATCTTCATTGCCATCTGCCTTTAATATATTGTTTACGTCTCGTTTAATGCGATTGCTCTTTGATTTTGATTAATAAAAACTTAAATGATAATGATATATACCCAGTCTTCAATATATTAAAGCACACTAAAAATGGTGTCGTGGTAATCTCGTTTTGACATTGACAAAGTATGACTCATTCTTTAAGACGGAATAATCCTATTACTCCAGCAGATCAACAAAGATCTTGTCAAACTCTGTTGACACTCTCTCAGTCGATAATATGCTTAAGGTATTAACGATTGCATGATGCTTATACTTGTACTTGCAAACAGTCATCATAACATTGCTGCAATTTAAGGATAACAATAACAACATCGACAATACAAATGTTTTAATTCATGGTGAGAAAATTCATGGAAACTGTTCAAGCAAATTTTCTCATCGAGTCATCAAACTTAAAGTTTAGCATTTGAGGGATAATGAAGAAAAAAAGTCCCAAACTGTTTCAGCCAGCTGTAGATAACCTATACAAATTTGTTTGACATATTTCTTTTGCAAAATTAAAATAATCATAATGGATTTTATAAACGTTAATTTATACATCCATCAAATAATTCATCGATTTCTGCCACACAAATACTAAGAATTCGAATCCAGAAAATCACTTTCAATTGTTAGTGGGCATTTAAATGGTATTTTGTAATTTTCTAATCAAGTTGACTTCAATTTTGTCATATCACGCAAGTAGACATGCATTTTCAGACTTACTTGCCTTTTTTTCTGTGCCAACAAAATTACAGGAGGGCGAGGTGCTACACAGGGCGGTTCGAGATTTATTCATGATATATCAACAGGAACGCATCACGACAAGACTAGTAGGAGTGCTCGAAGGTTTAGCGGGGAAACCCCTGAATGAAAGTGATTATCACGTGACCAAGGCATCAGGTGGGTGTGTCTCTCGTACTTTCTGTATTTCCGGTATCCATCCCCCCCACTTTTTTTTCCGCTTCTTCTCTTTCTCTCTCTCTCTCTCTCTCTCTCTCTCGATTTCTCTTTTTCTTTCTCTCCCTCACACTTCGTTTTTATTTTGTTTAAATCTCATCTACCTGCGTTACCATATTTTTTATATATCAAGTTTTACATCCGTACAAGGTAAAACAAAAGTCGTTAGGCCATTAAAAAAAATAAACATGTTTAGCGTCCCCGCCCGCTTCCTTTTTGGGGGCCGCCTCCTATTTTCTTGTATTTTTTTTTGTTGAAATTTTTTAATGTTTTTTTTTTTTTAATTTTTTTTAATTTTTTTTTTTTTTTTTTAAAGAAAAAAGACATGAAAAACACTGCTAAAATGGCTCTATTTCTGATTTAAAAAAAAAAATTGTCGGCGGCCATCTTGAAAAAAAATAGCCCCGACTGTCAGGGAAAATGTACCGAGCGGCCATTTTGAGCGGCCATTTTGAAATAAAAAATAAAAAGGGCCTCCTCCTTCCTATTTTTCGAAAAAACAGGACGCTAAACATGTTTTTTTTTTATTTGGCCTTATCTGATGATATCATAAAGTGCATTATTGTATTTAAATTGATAAATAAATGATGTTTATCGTTATCTACAACAACATGAACAGTTATCAGCTAATTCATTATTTTTCCTAATAGGGCAACTATCTTTATCTGACGGAAACCGCAGTGAGGAAATATCCGACATCTCTGCACCCCTCCTGAATACAGACAAACCTGACACTGACGATGAAAAGATCGACTTGCTTCTTCGACTTTATGCCATATTGCGCAAACATTCTATCAGAAGTGAGGATAGTGAGATAAATGTTTCCGATGATGACAAGAGCAATGGCAAACTTTGGGGAGAATTTGAAGATGGCGGTTTAAATGCGAATTATGATTCCAGTCAGGACCATTTTTCTTCGATATCATTGAACGAAGCAATAACCACAGTGACTGGTGATGACGGTGATAAGAATAAAAACGAACGATTACTGTTAGCTGACAAAACTGTCACAAATGGAGAATGGCCGCATGTTCAATCATCAACTGATTCGTTGTCTAAAATTCGTGAGGATGATCACATGACGCTTGGGAATGAGACACGTACGTCGAGTGACGATGTCGATCCCCCTAGCTTCGATGCCGATGATGACGTCGCGAGTGTTGATTTACATGACAACGTATCCAGTCGAGAATATTCAGGGAGTAATGACGGTGATCCGGACCTCGAATATTTACTAGGATCGAGATCAGGTGAGAAGGAAGATGACAGCATGGAAACTGAAGATATCAGCAGAGGTGATAAAGGAAATTTTGATGAGTATGATTTCATCACCTTTAAACGGGGCGAATTTGACATGCATAACAGGAGTGTGAATGTGTTAGAAAACGATACCTCAACAAATGACAACATTTCCAACACAAATAGCCTTGATGAAGTGGACTATGACAAGGTAAAGGATGATGACGATGAAAGCCATGATGATGACGATAGTGACGATGAAGAGGATGATGATTATGACGGTGAAGAGGATGACAATAAGTTAGCTTCGGTCATGAATCCAAATGATACAGAGCATAGAAGTGCTAACGACAACCAAGTGACACCTAATAATCCCATTATCAGAACAGATATTATATACGACCCTGGTGAACGTCTTAACGAAGTCGTTGATGATCATGATGATGACCACGGTCGTACATCGATCAGAGATGAAGATGCAGCAAGGTTCCTACGCTGGTTGCTCGGGTACATCCTAAGGAGAATGGATGATGGTTCCGCTTCAGAGAGGACCCCAAACAGTGACGAGGAAACATTGTCTTCTCAAGGTTTGTGATATGTTTTTTTTTTTTCCCCTTTTTTTTTGGTCTGTTTGTTTTACCTGAATGCTAAGAAAGCATGTGTATGATTTTTAATAAGCATCCAGGGGACCGACGGCTTTCATTCCTCTCAGATGGACTTAAATTGGTAAAAAGGATAAATGCCTTACCAAAGGACACTACACTGTAAAAAAGAATTTGTTCATTGGTAATTTTTACGTATTTTTTCCATGTAGAATTTACTTGAAAACATTAGTTTTGCCACTTACGCACTAAATTTAAGTCTTGCTAACTCAAACTTTCAATTTAGTAGAACATACGTGGAATATTTAAGTAAAATCAAATACTTAAGAACTTTAAGTAATTTCAGCTTGTATTAATTTAGTAATTTTAACTCAAAATCAGAAATTATACGTATTACTCAAACAATTTATGTTGATTATTCTTATCTTTTTAAAGTAAGGACCGATGCAGTGCGTAATAGAAATATTTACATAATTTATGAATATTCATTAAGACCAAAATAATTAAACTCTTTTTTAAATAAAACAATTTTTTTTGGTGGTTGAATGAAAATTTAAGGACTTTAAAACATTTACTAATTCATTTAACATGGCTAAGCAAAGACAAGACAATTTTTAATTGTTACCCAGTTCAAAACAAATCAAAACTTGATATTTCAGGAAATTGTCAACCAATTTTCCTTTTAAGATGCCACGATCAAGTATATATAAAATTTGGAGCCTTTCAATATGTGTCGAATTGAAGCGTATGTAATAGTTTGTGATGGTGGTAGATATATATATACGGTTAAATCTTAAATAGAAGTAGTGAATGATTAATGGATGTTACTTGTTAGATTAGATGGGTACCAAATCGTGCAATATGTAATCCTATCATAGCTTTTTTTTAATTATCTAAAATGATTACAATACTTAAATTATTTACGTTAATGTAACTCGATTTAACTGAGTAAAAATTTATTCAGCAAAATAAGTAAATTCTACTTAAGATGCCGTAGGTAATATTTACTTAATACAAATAAGGCAATTTTTTTCCTCAATTTTATTGAGTTATTTCGACTATTTTTTTTTACAGTGTAGCAACGACTTGGTTTCGAACCCGGGACCTCCTGGTTACAACTTACAAGACCACTGCTCTACCACTGAGCCATCTCAAAATTATGGTTGATCTTTCCAATCGTCTTGTCAAGATTATATATTTTTTGAAGTATTTGAATGTGATGGGTATTCATACCCAAACATATCCATATAAAATTAGAGTGTTTTTTTCTTCTTCAATACACATGAAACACAATCGCAAGGGCTTTCAAGAAATCGACTCGAGGGAAACTTCACTTCTCTGTGTTGCCATTAGAACTCCTATTCAGATTTACGTAATGCATCATTGCAATGTTAGCACCATTTCAAAGAGTGATGAGCAAGGCTACTGAAATTAAGGTTGACTTCTTGAAAGTTTTTCCGATCATCGTTGTGAAGATAAGATTTTTTAGAAGTATTTGGGATATGATAAGTATTTATTCATCTATATAATAGTGAATTCCCCTAACGATAATAAAAAATGAAGATAATTATTACTGCATGAAAACGTTTATTTCAAATGTAGTAGTTATGAAGTAATTATTTTATTGAGTCTATTTCATTGAGCTGACGAAATTCGCCAACCGTCATCGCCTACGTCATTCTCTCTTTATCGATGATCAGCTAACATGTCAACGGGTTTACATAACAGTTGACGCTCAAAATTTCCCCTAAAATCGTCACTTTCAAATGAGATTAATTAATGTCAGAACATTTTTAATCTGTTCCTCCCAGACGAGGCCACTGCCACGATTCGAAAATAATTTATTTAGCAAACGATGACAATCTGAGAGAACGGGCGAAACAGCATCGTTCATTCACGAGAGAGGGCAGTCTTCAACCCAAAAACGATGGCATGGCACAAAAATGGAGCGACAGACTGAGAAAGGGAGATACGGGAAAGTCACGTATTGCTCTAGAAGAGAGAGATGAAGATCCAGGCACACTCCTACTAAACATCATTAACATGAAAGGTAAGTTTCAAATTATTCGCCCCCCCATCCCGCATGTAAGTATCACTTAGCTATTTTCTCAACATTACGCCCAAACTGGTAGTAGCATAATGAATTATTCATGTATTTACCAAGATTTTGTATTTTTGTTTAAGTATGTGAAAAATTGATTTGTCGCGATTTATTTTTCCTGGGAATGTCACAAATTAAAGCTTACAGTATTCAACAATGGCCCTCAACCAGTTCACCTTTCATTCCTGATTTACGATAAAACATTTTGTTCCCCCCCCCCTCCCCCCCCCCCCCCCCCCTCTCTCTCTCTCTCTCTCTCTATCTCCCCAGACTTGGAGAGACGTCGCCAAATCCGAGATCTCGTCGCCAGACTCGGGGAAAAGATCAGAAATAGCGAGTCACGTGAAGTCTACACCATGAATTTACAGCACAAGGCCGACAGCCCACTAGTCCGACAATGCCGGCCTCATGCCTTCCGGCAACTTTTTGAGGACTCACTAGATCGGTGATCCATTTATACCGACAGCCCACGAGACCGATCATTTTTCTGTCATCCCTTGGGTTTACAATGTTTTGTCGGCCTCGGGAGATGTCGGTCTCGTAGAACTCCTGGAATTTTCTTCTTTCCTATATTTGTATGTATTCCTTTGATTTATCGATGTCTTCATGGGCTATCGGTCTAGTGAAAATGTTGAGGTCGAAATTCCATCAGGATCCGATCCTATTGGACCATCAGAAACCATTAGAGCTATTGGTGTCTAGTGGTTTCAATAGGGAAAGTGAAATGATGGACCCACAGAAACCATTAGAAAATATCTATTGGACCAACAAAAACCCACAGAAAGAAATGCTGATGGACCAACAGAAAGCTTCTATTGGACCAGTATCCACCCATGTCTTCTACGGGTTTCTGTTGGTCCGTTAGATATTTTCTTCTATGATAGGTTTCTGTTGGTCCATTAGAGATCTTTCTATGGCTTTCTAATGGTCCCATATTCTGAATTTCCTATTGAAACCAGTCCAATGGCTTCTATTGGTAAATCAATAATGATAAATCAAAATCGATTTTAGCAACTGTCCACCAAAAAAAGTATATTCTAATCTCAATTGCATTAACTTCCTCACATAGATCACTTGAAGTGAGTTTAAGAATATCCTTTATTTTAACTGAAGGCTTGTACTATTCTATATAATAAACATACACGGTCGCTCATAAAGGTGGAATATTTTTTTTAATTCCAATTTATGGAATTATTTTAAAAATAATTTAAAAATAATAGATCTAGATAATAGTATACATTCTCAGATTTTATTGAATAATAATTTGCCAATGTGTATTTTGCGTGACTGCT
This sequence comes from Strongylocentrotus droebachiensis, assembly GCA_035222895.1. Classification (NCBI taxonomy): domain Eukaryota; kingdom Metazoa; phylum Echinodermata; class Echinoidea; order Camarodonta; family Strongylocentrotidae; genus Strongylocentrotus; species Strongylocentrotus droebachiensis. The sequence goes on along the minus strand of JAVYIG010004346.1, from coordinate 38,771 downwards.
AAAGCATGTGTATGCTACTATGCTTATCAACTAGGGGACCTATGCCCTTAAGTCATACATGACAGTAATGAGGATTAATGCCCCACAAAAGGGCACTAATATAGCACATCGACAAGGTTTTGATCCTGGGGCCTCACAGTTACGAGGCCATTGCTTTGTCACTGAACCATGACTATACGCAGCGGGGGCTAGGGTAGGGGACAGTTTCCATAAATTAAAAAAAAAACAGAAAATGCAATAAATTTTCAATAATTTACTGCATTTAACCCCGGTGCCTAACATAAAAAAAATTCTGTGTGCCCATGCCTTGAGCCATAATGCATGGCCGTCCAGAGGATTTTTTTATGTTGGGGACCGGGGTAAAATGCAATAAATTATTGAAAATTTATTGCATTTTCTGTGTTTTTTTTTAATTTATGGAAACTGCCCCCTACCCTAGCCCCCGCTGCATACAGTCATGGTTCAGTGACAAAACATTGGCCTCGTAACTGTGAGGCCCCAGGATCAAAACCGTGTCGATGTGCTATATTAGTGCCCTTTTGTGGGGCATTAATCCTCATTACTGTCATTTATGACTTAAGGGCATAGGTCCCCTAGTTGATAAGCATAGTAGCATACACATGCTTTAGCAGTCACGCAAAATACACATTGGCAAATTATTATTCAATAAAATCTGAGAATGTATACTATTATCTATATCTATTATTTTTAAATAATTTTTAAAATAATTCCATAAATTGGGGTAAAACTAAAATATTCCACCTTTATGAGCGACAGTGTACATGAATTGTTTCTTGGTTAGTAATCATTATAATCAATATATCTATTGCTAAAACGTGAGTGAAATTGTAACATGATTAAAAAAATAATCTATTGGTCATTAGTTGCCGAAAGAAAATAAAAATCACAAAATTGATGTACATTGTCATAAGTTGCTTAACAAATTATGATAAATGTAATTTTCTGTGAACACGTATAAAGTAATCATGAATATGCATGAGATAGATTTAGCTGTTGGTTTCTATTGATTTCTATTGGACCTATTGGTTTCTATTGGTCACATTGGGTTCTATTGGTCTCATTGGTTTTCTATTGGTCCTATCGTTCCTATGATTGGTTTCTATTGGTCTTATTGGTTTCTATTGGTCCTATTGGTTTCTATTGGTCCTATTGGTTTCTATTGGTCTTATTGGTTTCTATTGGTCCTATTGGTTTCTAATGGTCCTATTGGTTTCTATTGGTCCTATTGGTTTCTATTGGTCTTATTGGTTTCTATTGGTCCTATTGGTTTCTATTGGTCCTATTGGTTTCTATTTCTATTGGTTTCTATGGGTGCTATTGGTTTCTATTGGTTTCTGATGGTTTGAATGGTCTCTATTGGATTCAATTCTATGGGTCCAACAGAAACCAATAGACTCCACCAGAAACCATTAGAGACCAATAGAATTTTGCTAATGGTCTCTATTGGTCTCTATGGGATTTTCGACCTGGGTGTCATTATCGGTGGCGTAGGCTGTCTTGGGCTCTCGGTCTACTGGGATATCTTCCCTTGGGAATCGATTCGGTTCATTCCCAATAATGGATAAAACATAAAGATCCCCCAAAATACTCAACGTCCACAAACTGTAAAGTAATCTAATTCTTAGTGTCATATCAAAGAAATTATAGGGTTATGAAAGTATTATTTTCAGGTGGGCTGTATAACGTACAGACCACCTTATAATTTCGTTAGAATTGCCTTTATTTATTTATTTATCAGGTGGGCTGTATCTATACAGACCACCTTATAATTTTGTTAAAATTGCCTTTATTATTATCAGGTGGGCTGTATCTAATACAGACCACCTTATATTTTTGTTAAAATCGCCTTTATTTATTTCTTTATTATCAGGTGGGCTGTATCTAATACAGACCACCTTATATTTTTGTTAAAATTGCCTTTATTTATTTATCAGGTGGGCTGTATCTAATACAGACCACCTTATATTTTTGTTAAAATTGCCTTTATTTATTTATCAGGTGGGCTGTATCTAATACAGACCACCTTATATTTTTGTTAAAATTGCCTTTATTTATTTATTTATTATTTATTATTTATTTATTTTTCTTAATTCTTGCCACTTTTTTGTTAGCACGATAACTTTGAAATGGTTCAATCAAATGCTTTGATATTTGACACACATATGTATAGGCATATGGACAAGACACGGTAAGGTTTTCAACCTTGACCTTGACTGATGACGTCATCTAGGCGCCATTTTGTGAAATTTTCTGAAAATCATCTCATGATCATATCTTCATAACCAAAAGGTATTTTTCATTCATATTTATCATGATTAAGGTTAATATCAGTCCGGTTAATTTCAGGTCAAAAAACGCGCGCGTGCGCGTACGTCCGCGCGTCAGTGCGCGCGCAAAATTTTTAAATGCTCAAAATCGTCTCAAATTTATTTTGCATACGTTTCAGGTCATATTAAGCATTTTATAAAAAATCGCGCGTACGAGCATGCGCGCGCGTTTTCGCGCGTAACACCACTACAAAACATAGAATCGCCATTTTTTTTCTTTCATGATATTTCTCATATTTTTTCAAGGAATTTGATACCATGTTTATCTCTTTATGACCATTATGAACAAGATGAGCGTAAATTCAAGATAAATGTCAGTGCGCGCGAGCTCTTTTAATACATAGCATATATGGGCAAAAACATGCCTATACAAAATCCGTTATAGCTCTTTGGGATGCACCTAGACCCCAATTCTGTTTTAATATTTGAAAAGAGTATATGTGAGAAATATGATTTCATGTCTCATTTGGCCATGAAGTGTATCGTGACATCATCTTAATTGCCTTGGAACTCAAATTACGAATTTGCATATTATGACGTCAGCATATTTATGGAAAATTGATTGTATCTCTGTTTATATTGATTGATTTTCTTCAAAATTTCAATATGTTGTAGCTAAGATAATTCTCTACAAGTTCAATAAAAACCCTTTTTCATTTTGATGACGTCATCAGAGTGAAAATTTTGATTGAAGGCCTCATGTCAGAAATTTCATAATTTGCGTGTTATGACTATAGAAGGTGAATTTCGTTCACGTAATGAATCTACATGATAGTGTTTTTTAAGAATTTTCAAGCAGTATCTCGCTTAACTTTGCTCTATTTTGTTTTCAAATTTAAGTTGACCAGCCCACCTATACTTGTTCCAAACAAGTATTATGTCTAGTTTATTTATTATCAGGTGGGCTGTATCTAATACAGACCACCTTATATTTTTGTTAAAATTGCCTTTATTTATTTATTTATTATTTATTATTTATTTATTTTTCTTAATTCTTGCCACTTTTTTGTTAGCAAGATAACTTTGAAATGGTTCAATCAAATGCTTTGATATTTGACACACATATGTATAGGCATATGGACAAGACACGGTAAGGTTTTCAACCTTGACCTTGACTGATGACGTCATCTAGGCGCCATTTTGTGAAATTTTCTGAAAATCAACTCATGATCATATCTTCATAACCAAAAGGTATTTCTCATTCATATTTATCATGATTAAGGTTAATATCAGTCCGGTTAATTTCAGGTCAAAAACGCGCACGTGCGCGTATGTCCGCGCGTCAATGCGCGCGCAAAAATTTTAAATGCTCAAAATCGTCTCAAATTTATTTTGCATACGTTTCAGGTCATTTTAAGCATTTTATAAAAAATCGCGCGTACGAGCATGCGCGCGCGTTTTCGCGCGTAACACCATTAAAAAACATAGAATCGCCATTTTTTTTTCTTTCATGATATTTCTCATATTTTTTCAAGGAATTTGATTCCATGTTTATCTCTTTATGACCATTATTAACAAGATGAGCGTAAATTCAAGATAAATGTCAGTGCGCGCAAGGTCTTTTAATACATAGCATATATGGGCAAAAACATGCCTATACAAAATCCGTTATAGCTCTTTGGAATGCACCGGGATCCTCAATTTTTTTTCATATTAAGATAGAGTATGAGTCGGAAATATGATTCCATGTCTCATTTGGCCATTAAGTGTATCGTGACATCATCACAATGGCCTTGGAACTCAAAATACGAATTTGCATATTATGACGTCAGCATATTTATGTAAAATTGATTGTATCTCTGTAAATATTGATCAATTTTCTTTAAAATTTCGATATGTTGTAGCTAAGACAATTTTCTACAAGCGCAGTAATAACCTCTTTTCATTTTGATGACGTCATCATAGTGAAAATTTTGATTAAAGGCCTCATGTAAAAAACTTCATAATTTGCGTGTTATGCCTATAGAAGTTGAATTTAGTTCACGTTATGAATCTACATGATATTGTTTTTTAAGAATTTGTAAGCAGTATGTCGCTTATTTTTGCTCTATTTTGTCTCAAATTTTAGTTGACCAGCCCACCTATACTTGTTCCAAACAAGTATTATATGTCTAGTCAGGTGGGCTGTATCTAATACAGACCACCTTATATTTTTGTTAAAATTGCCTTTATTTATTTATTTATTATTTATTATTTATTTATTTTTCTTAATTATAGCCACTTTTTTGTTAGCAAGATAACTTTGAAATGGTTCAATCAAATGCTTTGATATTTGACACACATATGTATAAGCATATGGACAAGACACGGTAAGGTTTTCAACCTTGACCTTGACTGATGACGTCATCTAGGCGCCATTTTGTGAAAATTTCTGAAAATCAACTCATGATCATATCTTCATAACCAAAATTCATTTCTCGTTCATATTTATCATGATCAAGGTCAATATCAGTCCGGTCAATTTCAGGTCAAAAAACGCGCGCGTGCGCGTACGTCCGCGCGTCAGTGCGCGCGCAAAAAAATTAAATGCTCAAAATCGTCTCAAATTTATTTTGCATACGTTTCAGGTCATTTTAAGCATTTTATAAAAAATCGCGCGTACGAGCATGCGCGCGCGTTTTCGCGCGTAACACCATTAAAAAACATAGAATCGCCATTTTTTTTTCTTTCATGATATTTCTCATATTTTTTCAAGGAATTTGATTTCATGTTTATCTCTTTATGACCATTATTAACAAGATGAGCGTAAATTCAAGATAAATGTCAGTGCGCGCGAGCTCTTTTAATACATAGCATATATGGGCAAAAACATGCCTATACAAAATCCGTTATAGCTCTTTGGAATGCACTGGGATCCTCAATTTTTTTTCATATTAAGATAGAGTATGAGTCGGAAATATGATTCCATGTCTCATTTGGCCATTAAGTGTATCGTGACATCATCACAATGGCCTTGGAACTCAAAATACGAATTTGTATATTATGACGTCAGCATATTTATGTAAAATTGATTGTATCTCTGTAAATATTGATCAATTTTCTTCAAAATTTCGATATGTTGTAGCTAAGACAATTCTCTACAAGCGCAGTAATAACCATTTTTCATCTTGATGACGTCATCATAGTGAAAATTTTGATTAAAGGCCTCATGTCAAAAACTTCATAATTTGCGTGTTATGCCTATAGAAGGTGAATTTAGTTCACGTTATGAATCTACATGATATTGTCTTTTAAGAATTTGTAAGCAGTATGTCGCTTATTTTTGCTCTATTTTGTCTCAAATATTAGTTGACCAGCCCACCTATACTTGTTCCAAACAAGTATTATGTCTAGTTTATTATTTATTATTTATTTATTTTTCTTAATTCTTGCCACTTTTTTGTTAGCAAGATAACTTTGAAATGGTTCGATCAAATGCTTTGATATTTGACACACATATGTATAGGCATATGGACAAGACACGGTAAGGTTTTCAACCTTGACCTTGACTGATGACGTCATCTAGGCGCCATTTTGTGAAATTTTCTGAAAATCATCTCATGATCATATCTTCATAACCAAAAGGTATTTTTCATTCATATTTATCATGATTAAGGTTAATATCAGTCCGGTTTATTTCAGGTCAAAAAACGCGCGCGTGCGCGTACGTCCGCGCGTCAGTGCGCGCGCAAAATTTTAAAATGCTCAAAATCGTCTCAAATTTATTTTGCATACGTTTCAGGTCATATTAAGCATTTTATAAAAAATCGCGCGTACGAGCATGCGCGCGCGTTTTCGCGCGTAACACCACTACAAAACATAGAATCGCCATTTTTTTTCTTTCATGATATTTCTCATATTTTTTCAAGGAATTTGATACCATGTTTATCTCTTTATGACCATTATGAACAAGATGAGCGTAAATTCAAGATAAATGTCAGTGCGCGCGAGCTCTTTTAATACATAGCATATATGGGCAAAAACATGCCTATACAAAATCCGTTATAGCTCTTTGGGATGCACCTAGACCCCAATTCTGTTTTAATATTTGAAAAGAGTATATGTGAGAAATATGATTTCATGTCTCATTTGGCCATGAAGTGTATCGTGACATCATCTTAATTGCCTTGGAACTCAAATTACGAATTTGCATATTATGACGTCAGCATATTTATGGAAAATTGATTGTATCTCTGTTTATATTGATTGATTTTCTTCAAAATTTCAATATGTTGTAGCTAAGATAATTCTCTACAAGTTCAATAAAAACCCTTTTTCATTTTGATGACGTCATCAGAGTGAAAATTTTGATTGAAGGCCTCATGTCAGAAATTTCATAATTTGCGTGTTATGACTATAGAAGGTGAATTTCGTTCACGTAATGAATCTACATGATAGTGTTTTTTAAGAATTTTCAAGCAGTATCTCGCTTAACTTTGCTCTATTTTGTTTTCAAATTTAAGTTGACCAGCCCACCTATACTTGTTCCAAACAAGTATTATGTCTAGTTTATTTATTATCAGGTGGGCTGTATCTAATACAGACCACCTTATATTTTTGTTAAAATTGCCTTTATTTATTTATTTATTATTTATTATTTATTTATTTTTCTTAATTCTTGCCACTTTTTTGTTAGCAAGATAACTTTGAAATGGTTCAATCAAATGCTTTGATATTTGACACACATATGTATAGGCATATGGACAAGACACGGTAAGGTTTTCAACCTTGACCTTGACTGATGACGTCATCTAGGCGCCATTTTGTGAAATTTTCTGAAAATCAACTCATGATCATATCTTCATAACCAAAAGGTATTTCTCATTCATATTTATCATGATTAAGGTTAATATCAGTCCGGTTAATTTCAGGTCAAAAACGCGCACGTGCGCGTATGTCCGCGCGTCAATGCGCGCGCAAAAATTTTAAATGCTCAAAATCGTCTCAAATTTATTTTGCATACGTTTCAGGTCATTTTAAGCATTTTATAAAAAATCGCGCGTACGAGCATGCGCGCGCGTTTTCGCGCGTAACACCATTAAAAAACATAGAATCGCCATTTTTTTTTCTTTCATGATATTTCTCATATTTTTTCAAGGAATTTGATTCCATGTTTATCTCTTTATGACCATTATTAACAAGATGAGCGTAAATTCAAGATAAATGTCAGTGCGCGCAAGGTCTTTTAATACATAGCATATATGGGCAAAAACATGCCTATACAAAATCCGTTATAGCTCTTTGGAATGCACCGGGATCCTCAATTTTTTTTCATATTAAGATAGAGTATGAGTCGGAAATATGATTCCATGTCTCATTTGGCCATTAAGTGTATCGTGACATCATCACAATGGCCTTGGAACTCAAAATACGAATTTGCATATTATGACGTCAGCATATTTATGTAAAATTGATTGTATCTCTGTAAATATTGATCAATTTTCTTTAAAATTTCGATATGTTGTAGCTAAGACAATTTTCTACAAGCGCAGTAATAACCTCTTTTCATTTTGATGACGTCATCATAGTGAAAATTTTGATTAAAGGCCTCATGTAAAAAACTTCATAATTTGCGTGTTATGCCTATAGAAGTTGAATTTAGTTCACGTTATGAATCTACATGATATTGTTTTTTAAGAATTTGTAAGCAGTATGTCGCTTATTTTTGCTCTATTTTGTCTCAAATTTTAGTTGACCAGCCCACCTATACTTGTTCCAAACAAGTATTATATGTCTAGTCAGGTGGGCTGTATCTAATACAGACCACCTTATATTTTTGTTAAAATTGCCTTTATTTATTTATTTATTATTTATTATTTATTTATTTTTCTTAATTATAGCCACTTTTTTGTTAGCAAGATAACTTTGAAATGGTTCAATCAAATGCTTTGATATTTGACACACATATGTATAAGCATATGGACAAGACACGGTAAGGTTTTCAACCTTGACCTTGACTGATGACGTCATCTAGGCGCCATTTTGTGAAAATTTCTGAAAATCAACTCATGATCATATCTTCATAACCAAAATTCATTTCTCGTTCATATTTATCATGATCAAGGTCAATATCAGTCCGGTCAATTTCAGGTCAAAAAACGCGCGCGTGCGCGTACGTCCGCGCGTCAGTGCGCGCGCAAAAAAATTAAATGCTCAAAATCGTCTCAAATTTATTTTGCATACGTTTCAGGTCATTTTAAGCATTTTATAAAAAATCGCGCGTACGAGCATGCGCGCGCGTTTTCGCGCGTAACACCATTAAAAAACATAGAATCGCCATTTTTTTTTCTTTCATGATATTTCTCATATTTTTTCAAGGAATTTGATTTCATGTTTATCTCTTTATGACCATTATTAACAAGATGAGCGTAAATTCAAGATAAATGTCAGTGCGCGCGAGCTCTTTTAATACATAGCATATATGGGCAAAAACATGCCTATACAAAATCCGTTATAGCTCTTTGGAATGCACTGGGATCCTCAATTTTTTTTCATATTAAGATAGAGTATGAGTCGGAAATATGATTCCATGTCTCATTTGGCCATTAAGTGTATCGTGACATCATCACAATGGCCTTGGAACTCAAAATACGAATTTGTATATTATGACGTCAGCATATTTATGTAAAATTGATTGTATCTCTGTAAATATTGATCAATTTTCTTCAAAATTTCGATATGTTGTAGCTAAGACAATTCTCTACAAGCGCAGTAATAACCATTTTTCATCTTGATGACGTCATCATAGTGAAAATTTTGATTAAAGGCCTCATGTCAAAAACTTCATAATTTGCGTGTTATGCCTATAGAAGGTGAATTTAGTTCACGTTATGAATCTACATGATATTGTCTTTTAAGAATTTGTAAGCAGTATGTCGCTTATTTTTGCTCTATTTTGTCTCAAATATTAGTTGACCAGCCCACCTATACTTGTTCCAAACAAGTATTATGTCTAGTTTATTATTTATTATTTATTTATTTTTCTTAATTCTTGCCACTTTTTTGTTAGCAAGATAACTTTGAAATGGTTCGATCAAATGCTTTGATATTTGACACACATATGTATAGGCATATGGACAAGACACGGTAAGGTTTTCAACCTTGACCTTGACTGATGACGTCATCTAGGCGCCATTTTGTGAAATTTTCTGAAAATCATCTCATGATCATATCTTCATAACCAAAAGGTATTTTTCATTCATATTTATCATGATTAAGGTTAATATCAGTCCGGTTTATTTCAGGTCAAAAAACGCGCGCGTGCGCGTACGTCCGCGCGTCAGTGCGCGCGCAAAATTTTAAAATGCTCAAAATCGTCTCAAATTTATTTTGCATACGTTTCAGGTCATTTTAAGCATTTTATAAAAAATCGCGCGTACGAGCATGCGCGCGCGTTTTCGCGCGTAACACCATTACAAAACATAGAATCGCCATTTTTTTTTCTTTCATGATATTTCTCATATTTTTTCAAGGAATTTGATACCATGTTTTTCTCTTTATGACCATTATTAACAAGATGAGAGAAATTCAAGATAAATGTCAGTGCGCGCGAGCTCTTTTAATACATAGCATATATGGGCAAAAACATGCCTATACAAAATCCGTTATAGCCCTTTGGAATGCACCGGAATCCTCAATTTTTTTTCATATTTAGATAGAGTATGAGTCGGAAATATGATTCCATGTCTCATTTGGCCATTAAATGTATCGTGACATCATCACAATGGCCTTGGAACTCAAAATACGAATTTGCATATTATGACGTCAGCATATTTATGTAAAATTGATTGTATCTCTGTAAATATTGATCAATTTTCTTCAAAATTTCGATATGTTGTAGCTAAGACAATTCTCTACAAGCGCAGTAATAACTATTTTTCATTTTGATGACGTCATCATAGTAAAAATTTTGATTAAAGGCCTCATGTCAAAAACTTCATAATTTGCGTGTTATGCCTATAGAAGGTGAATTTAATTCACGTTATGAATCTACATGATATTGTTTTTTAAGAATTTGTAAGCAGTATGTCGCTTATTTTTACTCTATTTTGTCTCAAATTTTAGTTGACCAGCCCACCTATACTTGTTCCAAACAAGTATTATATGTCTAGTTTATTATTTATCAGGTGGGCTGTATCTAATACAGACCACCTTATATTTTTGTTAAAATTGCCTTTATTTATTTATTTATTATTTATCAGGTGGGCTGTATCTAATACAGACCACCTTATATTTTTGTTAAAATTGCCTTTATTTATTTATTTATTATTTATTATTTATTTATTTTTCTTAATTCTTGCCACTTTTTTGTTAGCACGATAACTTTGAAATGGTTCAATCAAATGCTTTGATATTTGACACACATATGTATAGGCATATGGACAAGACACGGTAAGGTTTTCAACCTTGACCTTGACTGATGACGTCATCTAGGCGCCATTTTGTGAAATTTTCTGAAAATCATCTCATGATCATATCTTCATAACCAAAAGGTATTTTTCATTCATATTTATCATGATTAAGGTTAATATCAGTCCGGTTAATTTCAGGTCAAAAAACGCGCGCGTGCGCGTACGTCCGCGCGTCAGTGCGCGCGCAAAATTTTTAAATGCTCAAAATCGTCTCAAATTTATTTTGCATACGTTTCAGGTCATATTAAGCATTTTATAAAAAATCGCGCGTACGAGCATGCGCGCGCGTTTTCGCGCGTAACACCACTACAAAACATAGAATCGCAATTTTTTTTTCTTTCATGATATTTCTCATATTTTTTCAAGGAATTTGATACCATGTTTATCTCTTTATGACCATTATTAACAAGATGAGCGTAAATTAAAGATAAATGTCAGTGCGCGCGAGCTCTTGTAATACATAACATACATGGGCAAAAAAATAACTATACACAATCCATTATAGCTCTTTGGGATGCACCTAGACCCCAATTCTGTTTTAATATTTGAAAAGAGTATATGTCAGAAATATGATTTCATGTCTCATTTGGCCATGAAGTGTATCGTGACATCATCTTAATGGCCTTGGAACTCAAATTACGAATTTGCATATTATGACGTCAGCATCTTTATGGAAAATTGATTGTATCTCTGTATATATTGATTGATTTTCTTCAAAATTTCAATATGTTGTAGCTAAGATAATTCTCTACAAGTTCAATAAAAACCCTTTTTCATTTTGATGACGTCATCAGAGTGAAAATTTTGATTGAAGGCCTCATGTCAGAAATTTCATAATTTGCGTGTTATGACTATAGAAGGTGAATTTCGTTCACGTAATGAATCTACATGATAGTGTTTTTTAAGAATTTTCAAGCAGTATCTCGCTTAATTTTGCTCTATTTTGTTTTCAAATTTAAGTTGACCAGCCCACCTATACTTGTTCCAAACAAGTATTATGTCTAGTTATTTATTTATTTTTCTTAATTCTTGCCACTTTTTTGTTAGCACGATAACTTTGAAATGGTTCAATCAAATGCTTTGATATTTTACACACATATGTATAGGCATATGGACAAGACACGGTAAGGTTTTCAACCTTGACCTTGACTGATGACGTCATCTAGGCGCCATTTTGTGAAATTTTCTGAAAATCATCTCATGATCATATCTTCATAACCAAAAGGTATTTTTCATTCATATTTATCATGATTAAGGTTAATATCAGTCCGGTGAATTTCAGGTCAAAAAACGCGCGCGTGCGCGTACGTCCGCGCGTCAGTGCGCGCGCAAAATTTTTAAATGCTCAAAATCGTCTCAAATTTATTTTGCATACGTTTCAGGTCATATTAAGCATTTTATAAAAAATCGCGCGTACGAGCATGCGCGCGCGTTTTCGCGCGTAACACCACTACAAAACATAGAATCGCCATTTTTTTTCTTCCATGATATTTCCCATATTTTTACAAACAAATTGATACCATGTTTATCTCTTTATGACTATTATTAAGGAAATGAGCGTTCGCTTAACATAAATGTCCGTGCGCGCGAGCTCTTGTAATACATAACATACATGGGCAAAAACATGCCTATACACAATCCATTATAGCTCTTTGGGATGCACCTGGACCCCAATTCTGTTTTAATATTTGAAAAGAGTATGAGTCAGAGATATGATTTCATGTCTCATTTGGCCATTAAGTGTATCGTGACATCATCTTAATGGCCTAGGAACTCAAAATACGAATTTGCATATTATGACGTCAGCATATTTATGTAAAATTGATTGTATCTCTGTAAATATTGATCAATTTTCTTCAAAATTTCGATATGTTGTAGCTAAGATATTTTTCTACAAGTCCAATAATAACCCTTTTTCATTTTGATGACGTCATCATAGTGAAAATTTTGATTAAAGGCCTCATGTCAAAAACTTCATAATTTGCGTGTTATGACTATTAAAGGTGAATTTCGTTCACGTAATGAATCTACATGATAGTGTTTTTTAAGAATTTTCAAGCAATATCTCGCTTAACTTTGCTCTATTTTGTTTTCAAATTTAAGTTGACCAGCCCACCTATACTTGTTCCAAACAAGTATTATGTCTAGTTTATTATTTATTATTTATTTATTTTTCTTAATTATAGCCACTTTTTTGTTAGCAAGATAACTTGAAAATGGTTGAATGAAATACCTTGAAATTTGGCACACATATGTATAGGCATATGGAGAAAACACAGTAAGGTTTTCAACCTTGACCTTGACTGATGACGTCATCTAGGCGCCATTTTGTGAAATTTTCTGAAAATAAACTCATGATCATATCTTTCTAACCAAAAGGTATTTCTCATTCATATTTATTATGATCAAGGTCAATATCAGTCCAGTCAATTTCAGGTCAAAAAACGCGCGCGTGCGCGTACGTCCGCGCGTCAATGCGCGCGCAAAATTTTTAAATGCTCAAAATCGTCTCAAATTTATTTTGCATACGTTTCAGGTCATTTTAAGCATTTTATAAAAAATCGCGCGTAAGAGCATGCGCGCGCGTTTTCGCGCGTAACACCATTAAAAAAACATAGAATCGCCATTTTTTTTTCTTTCATGATATTTCTCATATTTTTCCAAGGAATTTGATTCCATGTTTATCTCTTTATGACCATTATTAACAAGATGAGCGTAAATTCAAGATAAATGTCAGTGCGCGCGAGGTCTTTTAATACATAGCATATATGGGCAAAAACATGCCTATACAAAATCCGTTATAGCTCTTTGGAATGCACCGGGATCCTCAATTTTTTTTCATATTAAGATAGAGTATGAGTCGGAAATATGATTCCATGTCTCATTTGGCCATTAAGTGTATCGTGACATCATCACAATGGCCTTGGAACTCAAAATACGAATATGCATATTATGACGTCAGCATATTTATGTAAAATTGATTGTATCTCTGTAAATATTGATCAATTTTCTTCAAAATTTCGATATGTTGTAGCTAAGACAATTCTCTACAAGCGCAGTAATAACCATTTTTCATTTTGATGACGTCATCATAGTGAAAATTTTGATTAAAGGCCTCATGTCAAAAACTTCATAATTTGCGTGTTATGCCTATAGAAGGTGAATTTAGTTCACGTAATGAATCTACATGATATTGTCTTTTAAGAATTTGTAAGCAGTATGTCGCTTATTTTTGCTCTATTTTGTCTCAAATGTTAGTTGACCAGCCCACCTATACTTGTTCCAAACAAGTATTATATGTCTAGTTTATTTTTCTTAATTCTTACCACTTTTTTGTTAGCAAGATAACTTAAAAATGGCTGAATTAAATAAAATGAAATTTGACACACATATGTATAGGCATATGGACAAAACACGGTAAGGTTTTCAACCTTGACCTTGACTGATGACGTCATCTAGGCGCCATTTTGTGAAATTTTCTGAAAATAAACTCATGATCATATCTTCATAACCAAAAGGTATTTCTCATTCATATTTATTATGATCAAGGTCAATATCAGTCCAGTCAATTTCAGGTCAAAAAACGCGCGCGTGCGCGTACGTCCGCGCGTCAATGCGCGCGCAAAATGTTTAAGTGCTCAAAATCGTCTCAAATTTATTTTGCATACGTTTCAGGTCATTTTAAGCATTTTATAAAAAATCGCGCGTACGAGCATGCGCGCGCGTTTTCGCGCGTAACACCATTAAAAAACATAGAATCGCCATTTTTTTTTTCTTTCATGATATTTCTCATATTTTTTCAAGGAATTTGATTCCATGTTTATCTCTTTATGACCATTATTAACAAGATGAGCGTAAATTCAAGATAAATGTCAGTGCGCGCGAGGTCTTTTAATACATAGCATATATGGGCAAAAACATGCCTATACAAAATCCGTTATAGCTCTTTGGAATGCACCGGGATCCTCAATTTTTTTTCATATTTAGATAGAGTATGAGTCGGAAATATGATTCTATGTCTCATTCGGCCATTAAGTGTATCGTGACATCATCACAATGGCCTTGGAACTCAAAATACGAATTTGCATATTATGACGTCAGAATATTTATGTAAAATTGATTGTATCTCTGTAAATATTGATCGATTTTCTTCAAAATTTCGATATGTTGTAGCTTAGACAATTTTCTACAAGCGTAGTAAAAACCATTTTTCATTTTGATGACGTCATCATAGTGAAAATTTTGATTAAAGGCCTCATGTCAAAAACTTCATAATTTGCGTGTTATGCCTATAGAAGGTGAATTTAGTTCACGTTATGAATCTACATGATATTGTTTTTTAAGAATTTGTAAGCAGTATGTCGCTTATTTTTGCTCTATTTTGTCTCAAATTTTAGTTGACCAGCCCACCTATACTTGTTCCAAACAAGTATTATATGTCTAGTTTTTATTATTATTTATTTATTTTATTTCTAACCACTTTTTTGTTAACAAGATAACTTGAAAATGGCTAAATCAAATAACTTGAAATTTGGCACACATATGTATAGGCATATGGAGAAAACACGGTATGGTTTTAAACCTTGACCTTGACTGATGACGTCATCTAGGCGCCATTTTGTGAAATTTTCTGAAAATTTACTCATGATCATATCTTCATAACCAAAAGGTATTTCTCATTCATATTTATCATGATCAAGGTCAATATCAGTCCGGTCAATTTCATGTCCAAAAACACGCGCGTGCGCGTACGTCCGCGCGTCAGTGCGCGCGCAAATTTTTTAAATGCTCTAAATCGTCTCAAATTTATTTTGCATACGTTTCAGGTCATTTTAAGCATTTTATAAAAAATCGCGCACACGCACATGCGCGCGCGTTTTCGCGCGTAACACCATTACAAAACATAGAATCGCCATTTTTTTTTCTTTTATCATATTTCTCATATTTTTTCGAGGAATTTGATACCATGTTTATCTCTTTATGACCATTAATAACAAGATGAGCGTAATTCAAGATAAATGACCGTGCGCGCGAGCTCTTTTAATACATAGCATATATGGGCAAGAACATGCCTATACAAAACCCATTATAGCTCTTTGGAATGAACCGTGACCTTCAATTTTTTTTCATATTTAGATAAAGTATGAGTCGGAGATATGATTCCATGTCTCATTTTGCCATTAAGTGTATCGTGACATAATCATAATGGCCTTGGAACTCAAAATACGAATTTGCATATTATGAAGTCAGCATATTTATGTAAAATTAATTGTATCTCTGTATATATTGATCAATTTTCTTCAAAATTTTGATATGTTGTAGCTAAGATAATTCTCTACAAGTATAATAATAACCATTTTTCATTTTGATGACGTCATCAGAGTGAAAATTTTGATTAAAGGCCTCATGTCAGAAATTTCACAATTTGCGTGTTATGACTATAGAAGGTGAATTTCGTTCACATACTGAATCTACATGATATTGTTTATTAAGAATTTTAAAGCAGTTTCTCGCTTATTTTTGCTCTATTTTGTTTTCAAACTTTAGTTGACCAGCCCACCTATACTTGTTCCAAACAAGTATTATGTCTAGTTATTAAATATTTTTCTTATTTCTAACCACTTTTTTGTGAACAAGATAACACAAAAATGGCTCAATCAAGTGCCTTGAAATTTGGCACACACATGTATAGGCATGTGTACAAAGCACAGTAACGTTTTCAACATTGATCTTTACTGATGACGTCATCTAGGCGCCATTTTGTAAAATTTTACGAAAAATCAACTCATGATCATATCTTCATAACCCAAAGGTATTTCTCATTCATATTTATCATGATCAAGGTCAATATCTGTCCGGTCAATTTCAGGTCAAATAACGCGCGCGTGCGCGTACGTCCGCGCGACAATGCGCGCGCAAAATTTTAAAATGCTCAAAATCGTCTTTAAAACATTTTGCATACGTTTTAGGCCATTCTAAGCATTTTATAAAAAATCGCGCAAACGCGCATGCGCGCGCGTTTTCGCGCATAAAACTATTACACATCATAGAATCGCCATTTTTTTTCTTTCATAATATTTCACATATTTTTACAAACAAATTGATACCACGTTTATCTCTTTATGACTATTAATAACGGAATGATCGACCATTTAACATAAAATTCCGTGCGTGCGAGCTCTTGTAAAACATAGCATAATTATGTGCAAAAACATGCCTGTACAAAATCAATTTTGGAGCTCTTTAGGATGGAAGGTGACCCCAATTTTTTTCATATTTTAATAGAGTATGAATTGGAGATGGGATTTAATGTCTCATTTGACCCTCAATTACCTCATGACGTCATTATAATGGCCTCCAAACTAAACATTTCAATTTGCATATTATGACGTCAGCATATTTTTTGAAAATTGATTGTATCTCTGTAAATATTAATCGATTTCCTTACAAATTTCGATATGTTCTAGCTGAGACATTTTTCTACAAATGCAGATGCTATTATCCTTCATTTTGACAAAAGCATCATGGCGTATTTTTGCGTTTAAAGAAGGCATGTCAATTTTTCACATTTTGCGTGTATTCTCTATGGGACATGACTTTTTCTCAAAACTCGATTCTACATTCCCGTCTTTCGCGAGCAATATCTACGTCGTTTTAGCTTCGATTACGCTGAACTTCGAGTATGTTGTAGCTGAGACAATAAGATATCTCAAATGTGCCCTTTATTTTGTCTCAATTTTTTGTTGGATCAGCCCACCTATACTTGTTCCAAACAAGTATTACAAATCTAGTTATTTATGTGTTTCAGTCTGTCAAATTTTGAAATATATATATATTGTTTAGTTAGATAGAGGAGATTATTATCATAGCCACGAGCTTATTTCCTGTATCTGTATAACATGTACATCAATACGATTGCAATGACTTTCAAGTAATGCCATTACAAAAAATATAAATGTTTAGCGTCCCCGCCGGCTTCATTTTGGGGGGCCGCCTCCTATTTTTTTTTTTTTTTTTTGAGAAAATCTTTTTGAAAGTTTTTTTTTTCTAAAGAAAAAACAAACATGAAAAACACTGCTAAAATGGATCTATTTCTGATTAAAAAAAAAAAATTAGGCGGCCATCTTGAAAAATAGTCCGACTGTCAGGGAAAACGTACCGAGCGGCCATTTTGAAGAAGAAAAAAAAGGGCCTCCTCCTTCCTATTTTTCAATAAAGTAGGACACTTGTGACGCTAAACATGTTTTTTTATTTTATTTGGCCTAATCAAATTCAGTGCAATATATAGCATTGCCTATCCGGGAAGTGATCACGTTCAGATTACGTAATTTTTGTCATAAACGCACATTTCGATGAGAGACGCATCCAACTTGCTTACAAATGATTCTGTTAAAGGTGAATTCCATTCATATTGAATTAGATATCGTTAGAAAGGTTATTTTCAGTTCTTCATTTTTGTTTTTAGGTTCATTGTCAATAAACATAAGGGGAAGGAGATATAATGGAATGAAGTTACGAGAATCAAGTTTTTCTGAGAGAATTTCGTCTACGATACCATAAGGAGGTTTGGGCGTGTGACGTCATTCCGTGGACTACTCACAACACGGTCACCGCGCGCATTCTATTCGCAATCAGATAGCACTGCAGGGTACATAATCAGAGTGAAAGTATAGATGTTATATCGGGATGATAATCATCAGTAAAAATGACAGAAGACAGCTCAAATGAACTAGAATTGAATAGAGTATGATGAAGAAGAAGTTAGTGGCAGTGATGATGGTAAAGAAAGTGAAGATGATGGTGAATTGGGCGAATGTAAAGACGACAAGAATGTAAACGCTGATCGAATCGTGATGCGGGAGTTGCAGCTGCAGCTACCCTAGGAAGCTCCGAGACGACGCCTACGCCAAAGGCGTCGGATCGAGCTTCAGCGGGTGCATAGGGAAACATTCAACCAGCGGGTTGGGCGACATTATCTCAAAATATGCAAAGGGAGTAATTACAATTTTGGCTTACTAGGTTGCTCGACTTCTCTGAGCATCTGGATGGCCACTTGAAGTTATAATTTGAAGAAGTCTTCGATGGGGAAAATGGGGTGATTCTTCGTCCTACCCCAACGATTCTTCCCTGTTGTATCGTCGATTCAACATGCATGGCGAAGAGAAAGTACCGCACTACCGCGCCGTCTCTTTAATTGCTGAGTTTTTTTCTCGATCAGCAGACATTTCAACTAGACACGAAGTAATTACAAGCCGAGGAATACAACTGTTTTAGCTCACCTGCATTCTGATCGCGGTCTCCTTGCTTAATTTGTTTAAATTGCTTAGATTGACAGACGTTTCAGCTGATTATAACCCGAGAAAAACAACTATTATCTTCCAAAAATGTCACGCTGCAATTAATACACCGAAACACAGTGAACACGTACTGCACTACGAATGGCTGAGCTGAGCTATCGCGAGTTTTCCCCGTGCCACGAGATTCAAGTTACGCTAATTATCAAAACAAAACATAGGCGAAGCCGGTGTGTCAGGATCTGCAAGACGATCAATTTTACAGTACCAAACGTCAATATTTCAAGGAAACCAAACATCGGGAAGTATAACCAATGCTTATATAATTGAAAGAATGTTTATTACTTTATTGTATATTCGATAAAACACTTCATTAAATATCACAACAATTGCAAAATCTACTAAACAAATTTAAATTGAACAGTCCACGGAGATACGTCACATACACTACGTCACGAACGAGAATATCACCGCTTCCGGGTTCCTCTGCTTACACTATTGATCTTTCTAAGTCTAATAATAATTTAACAACACATGCAAATTTCTGTCAATCAATATATTGTATTCCTTATGTCATCAGCATTCCAACAATAGCAAACATGCATATTTTCATCACTTTCTTCCCAATTCACCTTTAAACTCTGTGAGATCGTGTAGTACATTTTAATTTTCCTTGTCAGCAGATAATTGGGAAATGGTCATATCGTACATTGGCACGTTTAGTATCACATTACGTACCCAAACCTTTTTTTGAGGACAAAATGAATAAAGTTAGTCCCTTGTTTACCCATTTCTGGATACACAACTGCCTGTTATCTATTTAAAAAAAAAGAGTTTTCTCTATAAACGTCGCACTTCTTTTGTAACAATTTTGTCTTCATTTTCCGAAAGAGCATAAAAAATAATGTCCAAATGTCGAAAACCAATTGAATATGTTAAGTATTAGCTGAGATATGACCACTTGAATAAATATATGCCCTATGGGAACTCAGTATATGATCTGGCTCCTAATGGTTAGGAGCCAGAACACTGAGTTCCTATAGGAAATATATTCATTCAGATGGTCATATCTCAGCCAATACTTAACATATTCAATTGGTTTTCGACATTTGGACATTATTTTCGATGCTCTTTCGGAAAATGAAGAAAAAATTGAGAAATTCTAAAAATAGATTTTTATGACGTCACAGCTTCGGTACTCTTGGAGATCAGTTGCCATTTTGCCCGCCAACAAGGTCGAGGGGGGGGGGGCACTGGGGTACTGATAGGTGGGGGGGCTTCAAATGTTAACCGTGCTTTATTTTTTTCTAATGCGATACTGGTGATTAACAAATTTTGGTGAAATGATATAATTTTTCGAGATTATTCTTCACTTTTTAATAGATTATATCCTTTTTTATGCGTTTGTTCGAAAATGGCAAATTCCTAAATTCACAGTCAGGCAAGAAATATGCTTATTTAGAGGCCTACATGTCAGGGCTCGCGGGACGGCGGGGCTCGGGAGCCTCAAGCCCCCCCCCCCACTTTTTTTTGAAAAAGAATAAAGAGAAATATAAAGAAAGAGAGAAAGAATTAGAGACCAACCCCTTGGATTCCACGCCAATTAGTGTCTTGCCAGTGTCACAAAAAAGATACTGGTATCACAATATGCTCATCTGACGCCTAAAAACCCTGAGCTTAAGGGGTTCTGCCCCCTGGACCCAACCAATGGCCCTAAGGTGGCCCCTGGATGCTCATCTGACCGTAATTTATTGCCCAAAACCCCTTAGCTTCCGGGGCTCTGCCCCCTGGATCCAACTAATGGCCCTAATTGATCATCAGACCAAAAATGTTTGCCTAAGACCCCTGAGCTTCTGGGGGCTCCGCCCCTGGACCCCACGCCAATTAGTGACCTGCCAGTGTCACAAATAAGGTATCAGAATAATCAGAATATGCTCATCTGACCGTAATTAAATGCCCATACTCCCTAAGCTTCGGGTCCTAGACCCCACGCCAATTTACGCTACGCTCTACCTGATCTTAAATACTTTAGCCTCCCCTCCACCCACTTGTACCAATATTTGGCTCGAATTATTTCAAATTTGCCCCCCCCCCTGGATCCGCACCTGATGGTCAGTGTCCCTTTTATCTCTGATAATTACACTTTTATCAACGATACATATGCCCTTTTCCTTTCTAATAAGGAACCTATCCCTTTTTCACAAATGCCCATTTTCACTTCTCATAAATGACCCTATCAAAATCTTATGGGTGCCTCTTTTCCGTCATCAAATCCCCATTTCCCACAAGTGCTTTTTTCATCCCTGTCGAGCGCCTCTTTTTTTAGGAGAAAGAAGTGTCCCATTTTCACCTCTGATAATTGGCCTTTGTACTTCGACACATGCTCCTTTTCTTTTCTAATAAGTGTCTTATATCCCTTTTGTTAAGTGCCCCCTTTTCCTCTCATCATTAAACGTGCCCCTAATTTCTAACAAATAAGAGCAATTTCCCCCAAAGCTCGCTCACTTTATAGATGTTATAATTATGTTACTTATCAAAGGTCTTTTCAGTCTTCTGTTATGAGAATGTGGTTATAACCCTATCAGGATTGGGTTTTTCCTCTTTATAAGATGTAATTTTTTTTAAACTTAGGGGTACCGTTACTTGAAAAAGTGGGGGGGGGGGCACTGTGCCCCCCCCCCGCCCCTCCACATCCCAGAGAAACCAGAATTAAAAGACAGGGAAGTACACCTCACTAGCCCACTTTGAAAGTCCATTATTAAACTTTATGTACATGTACATGCAACAAACAAAAGTCATGGGGAAAAACACAAACATTCATACATCCATACTGATCATCCATTTTAAACGTGCTCATAAATCAGATAGATAAAAACATATTTCTACTATGATTTAACAGCCCAATTGGTCAGTTATAAATGTGCATTTGTAGCACATTGTTTAGTTCGCAGTTATTTTGCTGTGGACGAACTTTAATAAATATTAAAAAGAGAAATAAAGAAATCAAATAAAGTGCTCATACCTCTGAATTCAGGTTAAAAACAATACAGTTTAATGATGAAAAAGGTATACGTTTTCTGTATGCACAAAAAATATCTCACTAAAATTGCCCTTTAAAAAGCAATTTACATAAAGATGATGTTATGCGAGAAAACCAAACTGCATGAACCCTGATTAATATCTGTTGATTACAATTTTACTATACCATTCATATGCACATTTAACTGCAATCACAAGCCATCTTTCCATACATAATGTGCCCCATGACCTTTCAACTTTGACCTCATGACCACAAATCTACTCAGTTCATTGGCTTAGCAAGATTCATACATGTCCTGAGTTTGATGGTAATCTGTCCATCAGTTCTAATGATAATGTGATCACGATCTGTTTTTCCATACATAATGTGACCTTTGACCTCATGACCCCAAGATCTAATCAGTTCATTGGCTCTGCAAGTTTCATACATGATCAAAGTTTGGCGGGAATCCATCGGTTTTTGAGATAACGTGATCACAAGCTACTTTTGCATACTTAATGAGCCCTGTTATATTTGACCTCGTGACCCCAAACTCTAATCAGTTCATTAGCTCTGCAAGATACATACATGACCCAAATTTGGCGGGAATCCATCTATCGGTTCTAGAGATAACACGATCACGAGAATGGGACGTACGGATAACCCAAAAACATAATGCCTCCGGCTATTCCGTTGCGGAGGCATAACAAATTGTACTGGACTGAATATCATTACTAGTAAGCTTTTCCAGAACCCTTTTATGAAAATGCAGACAACAATATTCGTTCAGAACACTTTGAGGTATAGAATATTATGGGCTCATTTTCATGTTTCGAGTTTCAAAACATTTATTAATCTTTTGAAAAGACCTGAGGGGCTTCCAAATCTGAGGTGGTCTCATGAATTTCAATTATAGTATTCTAAACAGTTGAAATAACCCTTGACACTTTTAACCTAATAACAATATCTAAAGAGTTAAAGTAAACTTTACAGGTTCATAGAAGATTTCATGAAAACAAATAAGAAACTGAGGCATTGACGATGCTGCATCTCTCTCTACTGTTCTAGTGTTTTTAGTTGTGTTGACTTTCCTTACATAACTGTTCTAGAGGGTGAAACCCCGCATCCCCTGTCGGCACTCTGCCATCTCCCAGCATCCTTCAGTGATGCTGCATCTCTCTACTGTTCTTCTGTTTTTGTTTTGTTGACTTTCCTTATATCACTGTTATAAAGGGTGAAAGCCCGCATCCCCTCTCTGCACTCTGCCATCTCCCAAGCAGCCTCCCAGCATCCTTCGGTGATGCTGCATCTCTCTACTGTTTTTGTGTTTTTGTTTTGTTGGTTTTCCTTACATCACTGTTCTAGAGGGTGAAAGCCTGCATCCCCTCTCTGCACTCTGCCATCTCCCAAGCAGTCTCCCAGCAACCTTCGGTGATGCTGTACCTTTCCACCATTTTATGGCCGTTCCAGACTTTGTCTTCTTTTGAATACGTTGACTCGCCTGTTTTTGCAACATCAGCACAAAAATTATGATATACATGTAATGAACGGTCAACATTAAGATACAGATTCTTAAATACATGCATCAAGTGATATGTATATTGCATGCATACATTTCAGCAGGCGCGTACGCAGGGGGGGGTGTTTGGGGGGTTAAACCCCCCCCCCCTTTGGTATTTTTATGTGTATAAACCCCCCCTAAAAAACCCTAAAACCCCCCCCCCTTTGGGTTTTTTTTATTTTTTTTTTATTTTTTTTATTATTATTTAAAAAAATAAAAAAAAAAAAAAAAAAAATCCCAATGGATGACCTAAACAAGTGACCTTACCCCCCCCCCCCCCCCCAACGGAGCAACATGTCAAATTTTCAAATTTCGAGACAAAAAAAAAAAAAAAAAATGTCCTCTTACCCCCCCCCGCTTATTCAGCGGTCGGCTGAGTCGTTGCGATTTTTTTGGGAGCAAAAAAAAAAAAAAAATGTCCTCTTACCCCCCCCCCCCCCCCCCCCCGCTTATTCAGCGGCTGGCTGAGTCGTTGCGAAATTTTCGGCCCGATTTTTAAATGTTAAAACCCCCCCCTTGAAAAAATCCTGCGTACGCGCCTGCATTTCAGGTAGAGGCCACAGGTAAGGCCTTTGATTTGTATACTGTTGACTAAGACAGAATTTGAAACGAAGGTTGCAGTAAGGCCAAGACTGAGGTGATGACTTAATAGAGAAGGACAATTTTCGCCACAAAAGTGAAAAGTCATTGACATACGGTACTACTCTACATATGAGCCATATAGGTTGTTATAGTATCACTGGAATTTGACAACAAAATTGAGAATTATCCCTTACCACCCATAGCAAAGAGATATGTTCCCACAGCAACGAGTCCATGGTTGACCCTGGGTATCGACATTGGACTCAATTTTGTCCAGATATCCAGAGAAGGGTCGTACATCTCAAAATTTCTTGAACGACATCCAGCCTGACGACATCTCGAGGTCCTTCCACCTGCCGCATATATCTTGCCATCTGTCAACAACAAAAAAAGAGATATTAAAAAAAAATCAATGTTGTTGTGTTTGTATGATAAACCAATAATCTGGCACTTAACTGCAATGATAAAGTAATATATCCACTGGCATTTCATGAGCAGCGTTCATCAGTGATACAAAATAAGGACAACATAATATAAACTAGCTGGACCCGCGGAAATCCGCGGGATTCTAGAGGGGGGCGGGGGTGTAAATAGATATATAGAGACTGTCTAAATTAAAACCACCAAGAACTTTATTTGCCATTCAGGCCATTAAAAAATATACATGTTTAGCGTCCCCGTCCGCTTCTTTTTTGGGGGCCGCCTCCTTTTTTTTTTTTTTTTGAAATTTTTTGAATTTTTTTTTTTTGATTTTTTTTTTTTTTTTTGAAAGAAAAAAAACATGAAAAGCACTGCTAAAATGTATTTCTGATTTAAAAAAAAAAAAAAAAAAAAATCTCGGCCGCCATCTTGAAAAATAGCCTGAATGTCAGGGAAAATGTACGGAGCGGCCATTTTGAAAGAAAAAAAAAAAAAAAAGGGCCTCCTCCCATTTTAAAAAAAAAACAGGATGCTATAAGCATGTTTTTTTTTTAATTTGGCCTTATATTAAATTTTTAAAAAAAAATCCAACTGTACCGGTAGTTATTCTTTAAGCCACTGGAACTGCGTAGAGTTCTGTAGAGTGGCGTACCGACTACGCAGAAATTAGGCTGCGTATTAATGGGAAAAAAGTCCCTGCGTAGGTTATGCGTAGGCTGGCGTACGGGTTTGCTTATGGTTGCTTACTGTGTTGAAAGCTTTTACTGCTTTGTCGATCTGGCGTAGGGTAGCGTAGTGTTGCGTAAAAAGACGTACTTTCTGTGTCAAGTTTCTA
Organism: Strongylocentrotus droebachiensis; assembly: GCA_035222895.1. Taxonomy (NCBI): domain Eukaryota; kingdom Metazoa; phylum Echinodermata; class Echinoidea; order Camarodonta; family Strongylocentrotidae; genus Strongylocentrotus; species Strongylocentrotus droebachiensis. The sequence continues at coordinate 13,322 of JAVYIG010004346.1, read as the reverse complement.
TGCCTAAAGTACGCGAAAAAAATTAAACATGTTGAATTTTTTTTGTTCATCTTGCGTACCCCTTTCCGTCCCTCAGCATATAGTAACGTAGGCCAGCGTAGGTGGTACGCAACACTACGCAACTCTACGTATTGACCCACGCCAATTAGTGACCCGCAGGTGTCACAAATAAAGTATTAAAAAAATGCTCATCTGACCCTAATTAAACGCCTAAAACCCCCAAGCTTTCGGGGGTTTATGGCCCCTTGAAACCCGTGGACCCCACGCCTATATTACATATACACTCAACTCGCTGCGATCTGATCTCTCCCCCCCCCCCCCCACCACTTTGAAGAACGTAACCCCCTGAGCTTTTGGGGGTTTATGACCCCTTGAAACCCATGGACCCCACGCCTATATTATATATACACTCAACTCAGGACCCGCGGAAATCCGCGGGATTCTAGAGGGAGGCGCAGGCAAAAAATTAATTTTTTCATTTCTGGGGCTCCATTTCAAATTTTCGGAAAATTTTCGGGGGCTACTTTTTCAACTTTCGGGGGCTCTTTTTTCTGGGGCTACTTTTTCATTAATTCATAAAAGGATAGGCCTACACTTTGTTGAGATTTGTTTAGTAGGCTAAGGTTTGAGGCTTCCTACATCCTAATTCATAATTGCCTATTTAAAAAAAAAAAAACATTTTTCTAGTTCAATAACTAAGTTTTCATGCATTGATTTGATGCAAGAACTGTAACATAATAATAGACCCTAACTGTGTTAGATTGTGATTATTTCTGACCATTTATTTTGATAATCATTTTTCAAAGTAAAATTTTCATAAGAAAATCAGACAGTCGTTTAAAAACGTAGACATTAGTAATACTTTTACTAATTCTAAGCTCAGGTTTCGTAAATCTATTCACGAAACTATATTGAAATCGCGGCAATAATGATGCAAAGTGTCAAATCTCTTCGACTCGAGCTCAGCTTCAGCACACACACTTCAGCGTAACTCCAGCAAGCTCGAACACCGGCGCCGCAGTGCGCGGTGCCTGTGTTGGAGCTTCCCGAGCAGCGCAGCTGCACGTACTGTGTGTTGAATGAAAGCAGCTTGCGACGGAACTGTCAGTCCATTGGTTTTCTTGTGAAAACTTTCCTTTAGAAAATGATAATCAAAATTGAGTATACATGGCCGTAATAATCACAAAATAAGCTTTGATTTCATACCTCCATTCACGAAAACTGTATAAAAATCGCGCCAATCATGATGGAAATAGGTCTCTAAGTTTGGACGTCGACGGGAATTAGCCCAGTGTATCTCGCTTGTGCAGGTACCGCTTGTGCAGTGCAGCTAGTACAAAGCACATCCTATAGAAAGATACCTAACACGGGGTAAGTCGTACCCATTCAGCGTGCATTTAATACGCAACTTAATGTGAGTGGATGGTCATCGGTCGTGTGTCTACGGATGTTATGTTGAATATCCATGAGGTATCTCTGTCGTCACGCATATCCTGCATTATGCATGTCGCGTCTGTTTTCGCCCTGGACGTCGACACGGAGGAGGACCTCGGGCGGAGTATAGCCAATTCGCTAGAGTAGACTCTCCCGCGGACGACGGCACCGGTCACCGGTACCCCGAGGGGAGGGTTCAGGAGGAGATAGCTGCACCAACTTGGGTCGGCGATCTCATTAAAAAACAATAGACTACAAAGGCTGGCGGAGACGTCGCGCCCCCCGCGGAGCCTTAGCGTATTATTATTATAGACTAGCTGGACCCGCGGAAATCCGCGGGATTCTAGAGGGGGGCGGGGGGTGTAAATAGATATATAGGGACTGTCTAAATTAAAACCACCAAGAACTTTATTTGCCATTTAAGCCATTAAAAAAATATACTTGTTTAGGACCCGCGGAAATCCGCGTGATTCTAGAGGGGGGCGGGGGGTGTAAATAGATATATAGAGACTGTCTAAATTAAAACCACCAAGAACTTTATTTGCCATTCAGGCCATTACAAAATATACATGTTTAGCGTCCCCGCCCGCTTCCTTTTTGGGGGCCGCCTCCAATTTTTTTTTTTTGAAATTTTTTGAATTTTTTTTTTTTTTTTTTTTTAGGGGCCGCCTCCTATTTTTTTTTTTTTGAAAGAAAAAAAACATGAAAAGCACTGCTAAAATGTATTTCTGACTTAAAAAAAAAAAAAAAAAAAATCTCGGCCGCCATCTTGAAAAATAGCCTGAATGTCAGGGAAAATGTACGGAGCGGCCATTTTGAAAGAAAAAAAAAAAAAAAAGGGCCTCCTCCCATTTTTCTAAAAAACAGGACGCTAGTAACGTAGGCCAGCGTAGGTGGTACGCAACACTACGCAACTCTACGTATTGACCCACGCCAATTAGTGACCCGCAGGTGCCACAAATAAAGTATTAAAAAAAATGCTCATCTGACCCTAATTAAACGCCTAAAACCCCCAAGCTTTCGGGGGTTTATGGCCCCTTGAAACCCGTGGACCCCACGCCTATATTATATATACACTCAACTTGCTGCGATCTGATCTCTCCCCCCCCCCACTTTGAAGAACGTAACCCCCTGAGCTTTTGGGGGTTTATGGCCCCTTGAAACCCATAGACCCCACGCCTATATTATATATACACTCAACTCAGGACCCGCGGAAATCCGCGGAATTCTAGAAGGGGGCGCAGGCAAAAAATTAAGTTTTTCATTTCTGGGGCTCCATTTCAAATTTTCGGAAAATTTTCGGGGGCTACTTTTTCAAATTTTGGGGGTTCTTTTTTCTGGGGCTACTTTTTCATTAATTCATAAAAGGATAGGCCTACACTTTGTTGAGATTTGTTTAGTAGGCTAAGGTTTGAGGCTTCCTACATCCTACTTCATAATTGCCTATTTAAAAAAAAAAAAAAATTCTCTAGTTCAATAACTAAGTTTTCATGCATTGATTTGATGCAAGAATTGTAACATAATAATAGTTCCTAGATTGTGATTATTTCTGACCATGAATTTCGATAATCATTTTTCAAAGTAAAATTTTCATAAGAAAATCAGACAGTCGTTTAAAAACGTAGACATTAGTAATACTTTTACTAATTCTAAGCTCAGGTTTCGTAAATCTATTCACGAAACTATATTGAAATCGCGGCAATAATGATGCAAACCAACAGATAACAATTTCAAAGTGTCAAATCTCTTCGACTCGAGCTCAGCTGAACTCACACACACTTCAGCTTAACTCCAGCAAGCTCGAACACCGGCGCCGCAGGCGTCGGACGCCTGGGATGCCCGGTGCCGTTGTGGAGCTTCCCGAGCACGCAGCTGTACTGTGTGTTGAATGAAAGCAGCTTGCGACTGAAGTGTCAGTCCATTGGTTTTCTTGTGAAAACTTTCCTTTAGAAAATGATAATCAAACTTGAGTATACATGGCCGTAATAATCACAAAATAAGCTTTGATTTCATACCTCCATTCACGAAAACTATATAAAAATCGCGGCAATCATGATGGAAATAGGTCTCTAAGTTTGGACGTCGACGGGAATTAGCCCCGTGTATCAGCTCTGGCTCGTGCAGCGCCGCTAGTACAAAGCACACCCTATAGCAAGAAGCTTTACTCTCGGTGATCCCGCCTTTTGCATAGAGCATTTAATACGCAACATAATGTGAGTTGTTAGTCAGCTGTTGTGTGTCTCTTTGAGAACTGCAAAGAAATGAGTGTGATCGAGTGTGATCGTCTATATAGAGAATATCATATAGAAAGATACCTAACACGGGGTAAGTCGTACCCATTCAGCGTGCATTTAATACGCAACTTAATGTGAGTGGATAGTCATCGGTCGTGTGTCTACGGATGTCATGTTGAATATCCATGAGGTATCTCTGTCGTCACGCATATCCTGCATTATGCATGTCGCGTCTGTTTTCGCCCTGGACGTCGTCACGGAGGAGGACCTCGGGCGGAGTATAGCCAATTCGCTAGAGTAGACTCTCCCGCGGACGACGGCACCGGTCACCGGTACCCCGAGGGGAGGGTTCAGGAGGAGATAGCTGCACCAACTTGGGTCGGCGATCTCATTAAAAAACAATAGAATACAAAGGCCGGCGGAGACGTCATGCCAATCATGATGGAAATAGGTCTCTAAGTTTGGACGTCGACGGGAATTAGCCCAGTGTATCTCGCTTGTGCAGGTACCGCTTGTGCAGTGCAGCTAGTACAAAGCACATCCTATAGAAAGATACCTAACACGGGGTAAGTCGTACCCATTCAGCGTGCATTTAATACGCAACTTAATGTGAGTGGATGGTCATCGGTCGTGTGTCTACGGATGTTATGTTGAATATCCATGAGGTATCTCTGTCGTCACGCATATCCTGCATTATGCATGTCGCGTCTGTTTTCGCCCTGGACGTCGACACGGAGGAGGACCTCGGGCGGAGTATAGCCAATTCGCTAGAGTAGACTCTCCCGCGGACGACGGCACCGGTCACCGGTACCCCGAGGGGAGGGTTCAGGAGGAGATAGCTGCACCAACTTGGGTCGGCGATCTCATTAAAAAACAATAGACTACAAAGGCTGGCGGAGACGTCGCGCCCCCCGCGGAGCCTTAGCGTATTATTATTATAGATTATGGGGTTCCTCAAGGGTAAATTATGGGGTTCCTCAAGGGTCGATTCTTGGACCTGAAATAATCAAGTAAATCCTGTATACAGCACCACTTGGGGACAATGAACAACATCACATCACACCATAATGGATAAATGGTCTATGGTGCTTTGAAGTACAAAGCTGCTCATCAGAATCTCTATTTTCAGATTCAGAATTGTATGTTTAAATTGCTGTGGTAGCTAGAGATCAATTTCATTCATGAAAGCTTGATCAAATATAATAAGCACGCTTACCAACACAGGCATAGGCTCCATCTATTCTGGGCTCATGCATGGGACTCACTTCTTCCCACGCATTGTTCTTCCAGTCATACTTCAGGACAGTTGAGAGAGGGGTTGGTGACGGTTCTACTCCACCAAATACAAATAGGTCTCCTTCTACCACTATTGCTCTATCATGACATCTGGAAAAGAGAAATAAACATTAAAGGGCAATCCAACCCTTCTAATAAGTTCATTTGAATGAAAGCAGAAAAATCAGAGAAAAAATTGCGAAAGTTTGAAATAAATCTGACCAATATTAAGAAAATTATGAGTGTTTGAAATATGGAATCACTACAGCTGTGCGAATCTCAAATCTGCAATTTTGTCAGTGGATTGTGACGTAGTGACGGATTACTCTCCTGTTTGTCGCGTACCAAAATATCACTTATTTCTGTTTTTGTTCCAAGTGCCTTCACCTTCGGGACACTAGTTAATATTGCAGGTCCTGTAAAAAGAAAAGACTATCCCGAGTCATACATTTATGAAAATTTGAAATTTTAGTCCATTTGTGTATGGGAGCAAATAGGAACGTTGTCGGCCACTACATCGCATAGACATTATCAATTCAGCCAATTTGAAGAGCCCTTTCAATACCTGCAATATTTCAAAAATGTGTACCTTTCTAATTATTTTGGTCCGATTCCATTCAAACTTTCATCAGTATGCTTCTCTGATTATTTGCTTTATTCAAGACAAGTTTGCTATCAAGGTTGGATTTTACTTTAATGAGCCATAGCAGAAATTGGATGGAAAATGCAGAACTAGTACATTGCACTGTTCAGTATTAAAATAAAAAAGAATAAATTCAGTTTTCAGAGAGCTGAGCTTATGACATACAATTCCTGATAGCTAGATCAAATATGGATTGAATATTGTGAAATGTAACTGTTTAAATATTTAACATAGGCCTACCATGTTCTCCTCAAAGTGATTGGAATACAAATATACAAACATCTGATTAAAACTATATGGAACTTCGACATGGCGCAGTCGAATATGATGCCTCCGCCATGGAGCAATTAACAAACCAAAACAGAAGCAATTTTTAAAATTCAAGTTTGATTGCAATTTGCAATCCATTATCGTGATTACATGCTATGTTTTATATACATAATGAGCCATGTGACCTTGACCTTGGATCTGGTGACCCCAAAATCTAATCAGTTCATTGGCTGTGCAAGATACATACATGACCAAAGTTTGGCGGGGGTCCATCAGTTAGTTCTTGAGATAACGCTGTCACGAGAACGGGACGTAGTACGGACGGACAACGTACCAACTATATAATGCCTTTGGCTACTTCGTTGCAGAGGCATACAACAATTTTCAACTCCAAAATATAGTGCATCAAAATAGTACTTTTTCAGAGCAACTTTATTAAAAAAGGTTCAAATATTTCTGGTCACGTGAAGAGCTCTCAACCAATCAAGAACCAATACAAATTTTGATGCAGGATATAATACAATATAATGGACTGAAGAGAAACAAATTTACCCTACCTCTCAAAAGGGAGGCTAGTCAGTTGAGAGCAGACATTATTTTTGATATCCAGCTTGAAGACCTGTGTACAATTGGCACTATTCCAAATCGTTGCTTGGTACCCACACAGATAGACTATGCCCCTGTCCATGTCAATGGCACGTGTATAATGTTCCTTTTCAATCACGTTCAACCACACCGACTTTTTATCCCAACTTCTAGTCCTCATCACTTTGGTATTCTTAACGTTAGCCACACTCAGGCAGAGCACATCAATATGCTCGGTGCTGTCGAAATCTATGTTGGATGATGCATAGAGGTGACCGTGGAGTGGTAGGAAACAAAACTGCTGCATGAGATACTCCTTGGACCACTGCCTGAGGACGGTGCCAGTCCTCTTGTCGACGTCTACGACCTCCAAGGTACTGGATTGATAGTCATATCTGGAAGTTATATGAAGGAACAAACGTGACGTGAACAGTTGAAATTTACTAAATGTTTGGGAGAACTCTAGTCCATTAGCCAGTTAACTACTGAATTCTCTCATCCCCTAGGCTTAATAAAGGCACCGTTTTCCGTAGGCAATGGGTTTCTAAAAGAAAAATCACGTTGCATTTTGATCAACCCAATTCCCTCACATGTAGTTGAAAGTTGAATAAGTATTGCTTTACAAAACATGTATGAAATACCCCTTCGATACTTCAGCAGTATAATGACAATACTCTGGGCCTACCCCAGTCATTAGATTCAGGCTTATTCGCACACAATGTATTCACATTCTACAATCTCTGGGGAGCTTTCCAGCCAGGTGCCATTTTACAGACGCTCAAAATGCTGAGCAAACTACAATGAATTTCATATCCTATCAGGTACCCATTTTAACACCTAAGTGGAGAGTGGCAAAAGTGGTTTTATGTCAGCAAGTTGCCACATTTGGCAAAGATGGGGTTTTAAAGCAGAGGAAAATATTTTGCTTTTGATAGTAAGACTTTTCATCAACTTTGATGGCAACATCAGCTCCTGCAATCTGTAGTTTAAAAAAACTTCTTACACATCCCATGTACTGCATGACGTCATAGGAAATCCAGTGGCACACACTGGGCAGAAGAATCTTCGATTAAAGCTTTGGTTCAAAGATGAAGATTTTGAGATGACATCAAATACCTTTTCAGCGTGGAAAGATTCTGTAAAAGAAATAGAAATTAAATTTCAAAACAGGAGAAAACAGATGAACAAAAGGAGCAGATATGGAAATAAAGCAGATATCATAAGAGAGAATAAATAGCAATGTTTAAAGGTCAAGACCAGTTTTGGAAACGCCCCCCCCCCCCCCTCTCAAAAAATTAAATGGAAGCTCTTATTACCAATCATGTGAAGGAAATTGTTTTGACTAATAAGTGATCTTACAAATTTTGCCGAAAAACCGCGTACTAATTGATATATTTGGTAACTCATTATAGCTATTTGGACCCGAGAGATAACACGCACGTGTCGCGTAGTCCCATACATCTTTCTGTGTACAGTGCTTGTAACTTTACCAAGACCGGGCCAAATATCTTATCATTTTGATGATTCCAGAACCTTGCAGTACACCAATACTTATATGCTAGATGATCAACCTTTCCTGATTTATTCCGCAACGTTTCTTTCACAATGGAATCGCATGACCATAACTGGTCTTTAACTTTAAAACGAACACTGTCCTTGCTCATTACTCAGCTGCATGTATAATCATTAATGCATTCTCCATCATCATTATTTGGCAGATTTGACAATTATTTGTACTCTTGCCTTGTCTTGGTCATCCATTGTAAGTTTGGTGTGATTCTGTGACATCATATTCCTGCTATGACTAAACTCAACTCGGCCTCCTTGCAAAAGAGCAATGTACCTGTAAAATTAAGCCCAGAACATCTTTCCATGAATCGGACCTACCTGACGAACTGTCCTTAGAGATTTCAGCAAGAGTCTCTCTGAATTTGTCCTTGCACTCTTGGCTGACTTCACTCCAACATACCTTACTGAGAACAGGAAGCAGATCTGAGTCTAGAGCTTTGGGGTTATAGGTCAGCCATCTCAGAAGTAGCTCAACCAGGGTGTCTTCATTTGCTGCATTCCCTATGGGAGTTCAAGTTTTAGAACATGTTAACATGTATACCGGTATGTCTATTTATTTATTTATTTATAATTATTTAAACTGTATGGCCCGAATTCACATAGGAGGTTTGTCAACAAACCTAGGTTTTATGTGCGTCATGTGACGCATGATGATGCGTTGTTGGTCTGAACCTTAGCCTGAAACGCTTTATAACGCGTCATATGACGCACATAAACCTAGGTTTGTCTACAAACCTTCTTTGTGAATTCGGGCCTATATGTTTACTTATTTATTCATATATTAGTTTATTTATCTGTATTTATTCATTCATTCATGGTCTTCTACACAGGGGGTGTCGCCAAAGGGGGAGGGGTGTGGGGGGTGCGACACCCCTCCACCTGTCAGGATATTGTCGGTAAAATTGCGCTGCCGTCGGGAAAAAAGAGAAAAGGGGGAGGGAAAAAAGAGAGGGAAAGGGAAAGAAAAGAAAAAAGAAAAGGAAAAGAAAAGGAAGAAAGGAAAAGAAAGGAAAGAAAGGAAAAGAAAGGAAAGAAAGGAAAAGAAAGGAAAGAAAATAGAAGAAAGAAAGAGAAAAAAGAAGAAGAGGGAGGAGAGGAAAGATAGGAAGAGAAAGAAAAGGGGGAAAAAAGAGAAAAAAAGAGTAAAAGAGAAACAAAAGAAACGGGGGTGAAACAGAGGAGAGAGAGGAGTGGTAAGAGCCTGAGAGAGGAGGAGTGGGAGTAAAAGAGAGAAGGGGGTTGTTGGGTGGAGTCGTCTCGTCGAGTGAGCAAGAAAGACACGGGTAAATATGTTGCTATGTCGGGTCAGCTGTGTCGGTATTCTTGCTCGATCCTCGTGTACTATATCAATGCAGAAGTTTGAAGTCGGTGAGATGTATATTGTCGGTCGGCCGACAAGTTGTTTTTTTCCGCTACGAACTGTGACTTTTTATCCGCTGTGACGACTTCAAGAGTGACTACAACTACAATACTTGTATTTTCTCGAACTTTCACTTTCCTATAATATCAGCTAAAGAAATCAGAGGTTCAAAATTGTCGGGGAAACTCAATTCAAACCAGGTACAAGAGTCAACGACGGTACGACGAAACGTCTTCCTTTCTCTATATTGTGATGAAACGCCCAAAAGAAATCCGCGCTTTGCGCGGATGGGGAAAACTGAATTCAGACAATTAGGGCTTATTAAGAGTCGAAAACGGTACAACGAATCATCTTCTTTCTCTAATAATTTAATGAAACGTCAATATTTCCGCGCTTCGCGCGGGAGGGGGAAGCTTTATCCAGACAAGGATAAAGAGTCGAGCACGGTTCAACGAATCGTCTACTTTCTCTAATATTTTAATGAAACGCAAAACCCTCCGCGCTTCGTGCGGAAGTGGGACAACTGATTTCAGATAAGGATTAAGAGTCGAAAACAGTACGTCAAATAGGGCTTATAAAGAGGCGAAAACGGTACAAACGAATCGTCTTCTTTGTCTAATAATTTAATGAAAAGTCAAAGCTTTCGCGCTTCGCGCGAGAGGGGGAAACTGAAACGGTAGAACGAATTGTCTTCTTCCTCTAACATTTTAAGGAAACGTCAAAGCTTCCGCGCTTCGCGCTAAAGGGGAAAACTGAATTCAGACAATTTGGGCTTATTAAGAGACGAGAACGGGACAACGAATCGTCTTCTTTCTCTAATAACTTAATGAAACGTCAAAATTTCAGCGCTTCGCGCGGAAGGGGGAAGCTTTATTTAGACAAGGATTAAGAGTCGAGCACAGTTCAACGCATCGTCTACTTTCTCAAATAATTTAATGAAACGTCAAAGGGGGACAACTGAATTCAGATAAGGATTAAGAGTCGAAAACAGTACACCTAATAGGGCTTATTAAGAGTCGAAAACGGCGGTACAAACGAATCGTCTTCTTTCTCTAATAATTGAATGAAACGTCAAAGCCTCCGCGCTTCGCGCGAGAGGGGGAAACTGAATTCAGATGAATAGGGAGTAATAAGACTAGAGTCGAAAACGGTACGACGAATCGTCTTCCTTTCTCTATATTGGAATGAAACGCCAAAAATTCCGCGCTTCGCGCGAAGGGAGAAAACTTCATTTCGACGAGTCGAGAACGGTACAACGAATAGTCTTCTTTCTTTAATAATTTAATGAAACGCCAAAACTACCGCGCGAAAGCGCGGGAGGGGGAGAAACTGAATTCAGACAAGGATTAACAGTAGAGAACGGTACAGCAAATCGTCTTCTTTTCATAATAATTTAATGAAACGTCAAAGCTTTCGCGCTTCGCGCGGGAGGGGGGGGGGACTTCATTTAGACATGGATTAACAGTCGAGAAAGGTACAATAAATCGTCTTCTTTTCCTAATAATTTAGAGGCCTATCACCCACACCCCCTAATGAGCGCTCTTTAAGTGATTCGCTTGCTCACTACCGCCCTCCCTAAAAATCCTAGCTCCGCACCTGCATTAAAATATATCAGCTATGATGCTGACGAAATAATTCGTATATTTATATCGTCGAGAAAAAAAGACCATTTGCGCATATGCAAGTACTATAGATAGTCCATAGGAAAAACAATTTAGCCTTCGGCCCCGGGTTTATAGGGTTAAATTTGTAGATATTGGACATTCAATTTTGTCGGTAATTGGTCGCTAGGTTTGTCGGTAATCGTTGGCCTCTACACCCCCCCCCCACTAAAAAAGGTCTAGCGACGCCCCTGCTTCTACATGGTTCTCTTGATAATAAATAAACAATGCATCATCTGTTCAGAGCCAGAAGAGCGTTAAATACGTGTTAAAGAATATGAGTTAAAGATAAACTTTAGTGCTGGTAATGCGATTGCATTGTGAAAGAAAAGGTGTGGAAAGGATCAGAAACAGATGATCATGTAGCATGTAAGTATTGGTGTGCACTGCAAGGTTCTGGAGTCATCAAAATCATAATAATTTGACCGAGTCTTGGTAAAGTAACAAGCACTCCACACAGAAAGCTATATATGGGACAACACACATGGTGTCGGGGCTAGTACTACCTTGATTTCCTTGTCTTTCTATGCTCATTACTCAGCCAGTATACATTTTCTTCCAAAATTGTTTGGCACATGTCAATTATTTGTAATCTTGAACATTCAGTGTAAGTTTCGTTTGATTCTGTGAGAATTAATTTTCCTTTTTTTTTTACCAGAACTGGAGTTTATCTTTAATGCCCTCCTGGTTTCAAACAGACAAAATGGACAGTTCTTTTAAATTTGTCAAAATGTCAAAATTAGAGTAACATCAGGTGTTTGCATGATTCTTACAAATATCTATTGAACTTTCAACCTTGACCTACCTAAATTGACCTCCTCCAGACCAAGCACGGCTGTCATATCCTGAAGATCCAGCTCAAGCACACGCTGGCTCCTGCTTATCAACCAAAAGTACGACTGGACAACCTTCTTGCAATCCTCAGCCAGGTCAGAAATTCTGTAACTCTCGGCAGACAGCCACAGCTCTGAAATATATTAGACACACACTGATCATTATTTAAAAGCTTTTTTTGACAAATAATTAAATCATCGAGATCCAAATTTTTACGACCATAATATCTATATTTTAGGAAGTACAGAGAACGGGCATAACAACAAAATGGACCAAAAATGTTTAAATTATGAAAAAAATACATTTTATCACATAGAGACTATAATTGAAATATCTATGAAATAATGTAAACATTGGCAATTATAAAAATAGTGATATATGTAATTCTGGTGCCAAGGTTAAAATCATTTTCAGTAGATTGCAACAATGATCATAACTTGTTATGATAACAAGTTTTTAAACGGGGTGCTGATTTATTTTCCCAAAAGTATTTGATCTAGGTCGGTTCAAAAATTTAAACTGACTCATGATTTAAATTAAGTGGTGTTTAAATTTAAGAAGTTGAATTTAAGAAGCAAAAAAAAAAAAACTTAAGGTCACAGTAATAAGATCAGATATGTTGCCACTTTGTTGAAAGTAAAACCCGGATTCATGTCATTTCTAATTAAGCTAACCTAAAGCATGGTCAGTGTCCAAGCTCTCTTCAAGGTAGATAGTGCATGCATGGGAAAGCTCATCAACCTGCAGCATGGTCGAAGCAGAAAGCAGGCCCATTACTCTAGAATGCTTGGTGCCGCTCGGCAGATGACAGCTTCCCGCATAGAGGAACTCCACAATGAGTGACAGAATCTCTGTGTCTACCCCACCGATCGTGATCTTCCTGTGGTCCTGTTTACTCTCTGCAAACCCCGACGTGAACATGGCATTGAAGTAAACGCTGTTGGCAGCAAGCACGCACCGATGGGCGGGTATTGGTTCCATCCCATCGTCCCCTCTGAGGAAGACATCGCATAAGGAGTGTCCAGACTGCCGGAATGTGTTCAGTGACTTTAGGGTCGAGGTTGGCCACCATAGTGTGTGGGTCGCTCCGAAGGTGATCTTGGATTCCTCATCCATGTTGATAGACATCAGCAGTTGTTAAACTAAACATCGGTCATCAGATGCTAGAGTAGGACGTCTGTCTGGGGATGTTGATATAAAGTTTAGCCCTGGAGATAGAAAAAAGTCGTTTAATGTGGATGAAATACCACATTAGTCTCATCATTACAAAAAAATACTCTGTGCAGAAAAGTAAGGAATGAATTTTGCTAAATATCAAATCAATAACATGCACTTATGAATTATGTCTCGTGTCTGGACTCCGGTAAACAGCCATTTCTGGAACATTTTAGAGATTTATTCAACATTAGTTACACTGTAAATAGTACATGCGCTTTGTATCATATGAAAAGAAAAGG